>CM065052.1:255275375-255575375 GCA_032883995.1 Coronaproctus castanopsis
CATTAAACTTAACTTCTTTACACACGTTGGAAAATTTTCAAAACAATTTTACGATAACTGCAAAATACACAATAACAAATTAATTCCAACTATAGTGGACTACGATATGACCAGCCTAGAAAATACTCGTTATAAGCACCGTCGTCTGAAGTACCGATTTTTCAATTAATGTATATTCTAATTATTGTATATTGAGTCAGATTAAGTAATCTGGCACCATTGTAAATAACTAAACTATAATTCGGCGATATTTTATTTATCTTTGTTTTCTTTTTATTTATTTACAGTTTTTTTTTTTTTTTTTAATTTTTCCTGTGATGTTTAAATATGTGATTGTATATAATGTAATAAAATTTTTGTTATTTTATTTATTGCAGAGATAAATGTTGTGTACTTGTCATCTTGTAATACTAAAATAATTATATAATAGAGATCTTCTTGTTCTCCATTAACAATTGGAATTTAAAAATAAAAATAAACGAAACAAATAGGGATTAGGAAATAAAGATTAGGAATAAAAAACTTCATTGTAGAAAATGGAAAGAAATACACTTTTATTGTGTTATACAATCTTATGAGAATAGTATAATGGCATTCGTACCGCTTTTAATTATAACGAAAAGCTAATAAAATTGTTTATAACCAAGCAACGTAAGAAACTGGCGTTTTATGAGACGCTTAGTAGTACTAATCAAGTCCGCTTCGACAGATACTGGAATTAGCCTACGTTCCACACTGCAACTTATTAAAGCCGAGCTACTTTTGCTTGTTCAGTGCCAGCGGCGGATCTTGTTTTTCATCTTAAATTACGTACCTTGAAATAATATTTTGTTTCGTGTCGCAAAATTTCAAATAATCAACCCGTACATTTAAAATTTGTTTATTCTGGTAATTGTTAGAAATATTCCCAAAACCTGTATTTTGGTACGAATACAATTACTTCGTATCCTGATGGTCCTTTGCAATGAGCAATACCGTAGATTAGATATGAATAACGATAAATAATAATAATAAAAATAATAATAATAATTGTAAGACTTTAAAATCTTACATCTCCATGGAATTTCATTAAAGGAAGAAATGATTTTAAATATTTAATTTGAATGAAAGTAAGGAAAATATAGCAGCTGGAAGATATTAGCGATATTAAAGCTAAGTAAATGGGTAGAATACAATGATGAACGAATGAATGGAAATCCTAAATAATTAAAAATTTAAATTAGTTATTATAAATTATTAAATTAAATGAATAATTTTTTTATTTATTTATTTTTTTTTTTTTTAATTGTAAAAAGGCCATGCTTTTAAGATTACAATGTTAATTTCATAGATTACGAATTATTCTCATCCACTTAACACACACACACACACACATGTATATATGCATATGTGCGTGCATAATAATTGTATTATCGGATTCGCGATCCTCAAAAACTGTCTACTGTATATGTTCATATCATTAAAATTAACGTGTGGTTAAACTTTGTGAGCAATTGTTTCTTATATATATATATATATATGTATATACTCATTGTTTTTGGACAATTTTCGTAAGCTCACCCTAACGAAAAAGCTTGGTACAACAATCTCGCCCGTGGTGAAATTATATTAACGGTTGTTTCTCCGAAGGAAACTGAGTTTTTATCACTCGCTGTTGAAACCACTGTACCACAAATAGAGACGGACAATCATCATTTCTCAATAGCAAATGATACGCAAACACACACATATACACACACATCATATACACACACATGCTCGTCATGACGAAAAAGTAAAAAGCGCCTTAATATCGTAAATCATTGTCCAGGTTAATCTTGTTCTTAAATCGAAAATTTAAAAGAAACGGTGGTATCGTCAAATATTGACGAAAACTAAACGAGTCATTAGAACCGCACTCTGAAGAAGTTGACAAATTCGTTATTTCCATCTGTTTTGCTCTTCTTCTAGGGGGTTAAAATTGTTCGATTAAGTGTTGGCCGGTGTTACTTGTTTTAAACGTCTACGACAGCGTCAATTTTCTTCACCTCGAAATGATGGCTAGGATTCCTCCAATCTGTTGGATGATGAAAAAGTGGATGTTGAAAGTGTATTAAGAACTTGTCGCTTTTATTTGCTCTTGACCGTACTTTACGAAACTGACCGAAAGTTCCTTCGTTCCGTAGATGTCGGTAGAAAGATAGTACGTGAACATTCCCTTCTTGAACTTTAAAACGTGCAAACCACGCACCAACCACACTCGCCGATAAAGTGACACCATTTCGAGAGAACGCTAACGCTAAAAGACTACGTAAAAAAAATAAATATACGATAGGGAAGTGATGACGGGGGGGTTCATTGCCGCTGCTACTGGTTTTAAAAATAAAACCTATGTAGACGTATACTAGCTGTATAAAATAATTCAAAGATTTCGAAATTAAGCTATTCGAAAAAAAAACCGGTTTAAAATAATCTGACAGTGAATGTGACCAGAAAAATAAAAACTTTCAATATAATATAATCGAAAAAATGAAATTTATAATATATTTCTTAAAACTCATATACTATAAATGCCATTTTTTTATCGTTATTATTATCATAGTAATTTTTTTCTGGCTATTTGTGTAACTATTTATGTGTAAATTTTATTTGCCTATTTACGGATTGTGTTGTTTTACCAGATTCTCTATTAGAGATTATTCTATAAATTAACCGTTTTTTCACTTTGCTATTTTTTTGTTATATTGTACATCTAAATTAAGTATTTTTTGCATTTATTTTATTTTTTCTTTTCCTTATATATATTTTTAATAAATTTTATATGTTTATATTTTATTTTATTATAGTATCCACTCGATGATGGGTTAACATATACATATATATATATATATATATATGTCGTCAAGGTAATCTAGTAGCTAAAGCGCATACTTCTATACGGAAGGTGCGGAGTTCAAATATATAAAGACATTGGGAACAAGAGGGTTCATATTCGCAGACGACACGGTAGTTGCAGCTTAAGACAAGACCCATGCATAAGTTTAAAATCATGTACAACGAGCAGCGGAGAATTTAGATGCTTACTATAATGACTATGCTTTAAACCCAAATCCAGAAAAGGGGAATTGTGCGCTTCCATTTAAACAATGGAAAGGGAAGATGTAAACTGAATGTCTACTGGAATGGATGTAAGATGCTGCATATAATTAAAATCCAAAATATTTATGAGTTACTTCAGACCGAACACTTACATCTGAAGAAAAAAAAATTGAAACCTAAAATAATTTATTGCTCAAACTCGTTTCTACGAAATGTGGTGACTACGCCAGAAGTGCTTCGAACTTCGGCGCTGGCTTTATCATTTTTAGCAGGGAGTACGCTAGCGCAGTCTGGAGCAGATCAGCCCGTCCAAGAAAAGTTGATGCGGCGTTAAACAGCGCTTAAAGAGTCGTTACCGGCTGCTTAAAACCAACAGCGATTGGACGCTCTGTACAGAGCCAGTGGTATCGCTCCACTATCGATACGTAGGAAAGTAAAAGATGAGTACGAAAACAAACTAGTGCTTACACATGCTCTATGGACAATCACCACCTAAAGAAAGACTTAAATCTAGAAAAGACTTTTGGAACTTCACCACACCACTTTTACACGAGCCGGCAAGACACCACGAGGAACTGTGGCAACAACTGTACGTGGTTGGTAACGAGGGCATATTGAACACGATTAACTGGAAAAAATGTAAAACCCTAAATAGATTACGAACAAGATGCGGTCCCGTACAAAGGAAAATTTCAAAAAATGGAGACTAGATACTGATTCAAGATGCGAATGCGAGGAAAAACATAAACACTTGTTCAGATGTCCACTACTCGAGGTTCTAATAACAATTGACAACTTGCGAGCTCCTGACAAAGTGATGGAGGTAATTGTTTTTGGGGAAAATACAAAGAGTTATGGATACGATACGACAACGCCCGAGTTCACATATGATCGAAGACACAAAAAATTATCATTCGGAAAATAAAGAATACTATTATCGCGCGCAAGGCAATGGCAAACCACCAGTACAGTACAAAAACAGGCGGGGCTGTATTGTGTCTTGACAATAAAGAGATTACAATCAGTTCTCCCCAGTGTGTGTGTCTATCTATGTCATATTACGATTGCCTTATACGCTACTTACACTGTACAACAAATTACGTACAATAGATGAATAGACAATCGGTACATATATACATATATATATAATAGGAAGTAGGATAGATATATAGATAGCTAGACAGACACAGACAGACAGATGGATATTTAAACAAATACAAATATAGAAAGATACAGCGGTAGTGGCGAGAAAGCGAAGTGGACAGGTAGAGAAAGATTAATTAAGGATGTGAAACGATTCCTCGTTAATTAAGAAATAGAAATTAGCATCGCAAATAAGGAATCGTCGAAGCGATGAAATAATTACTTCATTAATATTTATGAACTCCGAAATTTGTCGCCGTTTACTTTCTTTCCGGACTTGAGTTTTAGCTGCTGATATCCTCCGTCACTACCGACGGCTATAGCGTTCGAAAACAGACTTCGTTGTTATCCAGACGAAAGACGAATTAAATTTACGCGTTACATTATTCTGCCGAATAAAAGCTTTTAATGATTTCCAGAATTTCTCATAGACGAACGTGTTTCGAATTGAACGACGCGACCTGTATTCGATTTTATAAAATTGAAATCGTACGTCGGAATTATTTTAGATTTGCGTACGTTTTAAAACGGTAGCGGATGAAAACACGAAATAACGAACGCGTTTGTCCAGCGAACAACGATGACGATGCGACCAGCATTTTTGAGTTCGTCGAAAAATTAAATTAACCTTCTAGGACGAATTGTAAAAATTTCAACAACAAACAAATTGTAAATTACTTCTCATTCAACAAAAAATAATAATAACAATACAATATATTGCGCTGTTGGCGTGTCATTTTCTTTGAAACAAACTCGCATACCCAACGTCATACACGTTACATAATCAACGGATATATTTTGTTCCACTCGGAAATTTAAGTTTGCTACTTGAAAAATAAAAATAAATGACAAATGAAGTGCTTGGAAGTTCGTTATTGTAATACATATATATATAACAAAACACACGACTACGTAAGGAACTATATCCTTGTGTATACACGTATACATATACAAACCTTCATATATACACACACATATATATATATATATATATATATGTGTGTGTATCTATAAAAATCAATGTGTTATAAATTTCCTTGTTGCAATATCTATATATATATATATAAATAAATATATATATACTTATTTATTTATATATGGTTCACAAAACACCTAATGCCAATTATTAAAATGCGAACACTGAGAAGTACATATTTGAATACAAGTATACAACTGCAATTAAACAATGAAAAATTGAGGGAAAAAAAGGAAAAATCACACCAAATTATTAAATTAATATAAAAAAAAAGTATGCGACCTCATATACACGTATACATGAACACAGTTACTTACAATACACAATGGAATGTACACACACAAGCTAAAAAAAGTACAAACGCCCATAGATGCATACATACACATACTCGCTGCACTAGGAGGTACTTACATAATCCCACACATGAATGGAGAAATAATACACGTGTATACATTACTATACAATAAAGAAAGTTTCAAACATGTTTGCATATATACTTATGGAATAAAACAATGGTAATTTGAAATTATAAAACAGATAACCCAAACAAGCTACCCTTATATTGGTACGGCGTAATTGCTAGAGCGCTTGACTGTTAACTGACAATGGCATCCCCACTTTGTATGCCATCATATGCGCGCATCTTTGTTGTATATAATTAGCGCCTCGAATTACACTTTAATACACACGTAACCATCCTCTTGCGCATATACACGAAAATTGTGTATTTAAAATTATAAAACAGATAACCTAAACAAGCTACCTTTGTATTGCTACGGCATAATTGCTAGAGCGCTTGACTGTTAACTCGCAGTGGTATCCCCACTTTGTATGACATCATATTCGCGCATCTTCGTTGTATATAATTAGCGCCTCGAATTACACTTTAATACACACGTAACCATCCTCTTGCGCATATACACGAAAATTGTGTGTGCAAATGTATATACCTTCTTCAGAATCTGAAGTATGGAAGAAGCTTTTCGACTGTCGGCTGTCGTATATACATTACGTTTCGGATAGTCATAGAAGGATGATAAATCAGACCAGCTGTAACCGTTATGTTATTTAAACGTGTCACAGGTGGATCCATTTCGATACTCAGATAAAAATGGTATCTTTGTAACTTTTAAGACTTAGCATGTTTCAGTGATGTTTAGATTATGCACAGTGAATACACTGTAGGGACTGTTTTATTTCTTCCTGTGCGTTTTTCATGTACAGTTAAGACTTAGAGGTTTCAAGTTTCCGATTTAAACTCTCAACTGGTTTTTATAATGGGACTTATAAAGTGTATTACCAAAATGTTCCAGGACTAAATACAAAGTTAAAAGAACTTCATTTATATGTAGAAATCCTTTTAATATTCTGGAAGTCTACGAAACTAGGTTAACTAAAAGCGTTTACTATGATTAATTTTTAAATCATATCCTATACCGCTTATCGTCATGGTAGAGTCGGTAGGAGGGCAGGTGGAGTTTTGTTAGTGTTGGAGAAGATATAGCATTCCCCAGTATTATCGGGGCTTTCAGTCCGGATTATGTTAGTCTACATGTACATTGTATTTATATTCACCTTGCTCTACATTTTCATCTTGTTACGGAAAGTTTATTATGAATTTTACTATACTGAATTATGAAGAATAAAATTCCTATTACGGTGGCCGCTTGATTGTCTTAATAAGAATATTAATTCATTTTCTAATTTCGTCGAAATTAATAATCCGACTTTTGGTAAATAATGTGTCGTTAATTCGTAAAGTAAAACTTTGGATTTGATCATTCTGCAGTTAGCGATAGGTAAAACCTAGTTGGTAATAAGGATTTTAAACGATAACGCTAAATTTCGTCAATAGCTTGTTGAACGTGAGAAATGTCGTTTTACACACCTTTTTTTTATCTGTAGGCTCGATTCAATTTTATTGTCTACCCTGTGCAACTGATGAATTGTGGAGTGGTTTTTCAAAATGCTTCGTAATCGTATTTAAGTTTTTATATATAAAAATCTATTCAATATTTATTACTTCATCGAAAAAACCGGGACAATATCGCGGATGATAGTTCCGAATGTGGATTTTCCTCCAATTACCATCGAACCGCGAAATATTTTACGTATTAAAGGCATTATAGCTCGATGCGTAAATTATTGCAACAATTCGGCGCGGATTAGATTAAAATCGCGAGTTATTCTCACCTTTCATCTGTGGACACTTTTTAGAAAAAGCAACATCGATTTCGCTGTCAGCCGGTGATTTCGGTATAAAATGAATTTCAGAATTTGCAATTAATTTCGTCTATGTTACGCAGTAATTTAGTCAATAAAAAACGCGTATATTTTTCGTTTTCTTCTTCAAATATTTACGTTAGATAACGACGCGGAGTTAAGAATTACAAATTCTCTCCCCGAAGTAACGTCTTATTCGCAATTTATAAAAACCCAACCACAGTTGTTGTCCTTTATAAAAAGTACGGAGAAAGCTTTTTCGACGATAAGATGATACCTGCTAAAATAATAGCTTTTCTGTTATTTTACGAATATTATTTTTTCAACTCTTATCCGATATACGCGCACAAATATATATATATATATATATATATATATATATATATATATATATATATATATAATGTATAATAATCGCGACGTAATGACAAATCATCTCGAATTAAAAAAAAAAAAAAAAAAAACAATTTCGAATGAACAAAGAGATAAGATGAAGCGAATATAAAAACTTAATATATACAAAATAAAAGTTGAAAAAAATTGTAAATTAAATAAAATAAAAATTCATTCTCTCGTGTATAATTAAAATGATATTTCACGCTGCGAAGAAATAAAGTTTATCTTTCCTTCGTCTTTGTATTTTTATTTATAAAATTCAGCTTTCAATTATTTTCCAGATTTTTTTAGTAACTGTGTTTGCGAGTGCGTATTCGTGTGTACGTGGTGTGTGTAGTGGTATACATTTTCGAAACTGTCATTTTATTCTATCAAAGTTTTCTTTTCTTTATTTTTTGTTATCACTATTTTCCTCGAGAGATTTTTTTAAAATTTCTTTTTGCATAATACAATCGGTTTAAGGAAGACACTGAGTAGCAGCGCTAGACAAATAAGAAATATAGATTACCACTCGATGGTGATAAATCCTTGCGAAATGTACGATAAGTTAATTATAAATAAGGGAATCCATTTTGACATAATGAAAATGTGTTGCGAACTTCAAAAACATTAAATTGGTGGTAGTTCAGCCATCGAAAGAATCTACCGAAGTAAATAGGTCTTATAATTTAATCCTACTACCTCATAGAGAATTGTGTGCATTGAAGTCAACAACCAAAATCATTTGCTAGAGTAGGTGTCGGAATGTATACTGTAACTGAAATTAGTTCATTAGGAGGAAGTTATATAGAGCCAAATGTTCCGGAAAATTCTAATCGTTATAATTTGTAAATTAGAAGATTATTTTAAACATTTCTTTTTGCATACATTCTGTTTAAGGAAGACAATGCGTAGCAGTGCTCTCCGTAAATAAATAAGGAATATGGATTACCACCCAATGACGATAAATCCTTGTGAAATGTGATCATAAGTTAATTCTAAATACTTAGTAATTGAATTTGGTTTAGTTCTTTGGAGGTGTTTAAAATAGATGCAGTTGTTCGGTAAATTAACGGTTAGCGATTAATAAATTTTTAAAGCCTGCGTATTTATTTTTCGCTTAAACTTCTTATTGTTGATTTTAGCGTTGGTACACGCAGATCACAATGCACGTCATCGGTTACGGTACTCAGTTTTGAATTATATACAATCACTCGTATTTCAGCTTCGTATATCTACACCGGTTTCAATAAAATGTTGTAGAGTAAGACTTTGTTTTGCAATGAGAGATTGAATCGTTTGCCTATTAGCCGGTTCATGGATCGAAGTTTTAAATAAAGCCGCTTTCATTTTGATACAACGTGGTTTTTCCACGTGAGTCGTTGGTCGAAATCCTAGATATCTTACTTTACGTGAAATTGGTATTATTTGGTCATTCATCATCGAGACGGTTGAATTGTGAGCTTTGTTCAAAGTAAACAATACGTAATTCGATTTGGATTCATTGAAATTTTTCACATTTTAAACCATTTTCTAAATGTGTTGATACTGCAATTGATCTGTTGTTATTTGAGAAGAATGGCATTATAAAATTCGGTCAGCGTGCAATACGAGAAAATAACAAAACGATCTTAGATTATTATTAATCTTTCGAAATAAAGTATATTAAAGTTTATAACAGGAACTAAACTTTTACATGTGTATATTTTGTTATGATGCAATGCAATTTACTTCGAGATCAATACATTGTAATCGAGGCTTAAAGTTTCTTTTTTTTTTAAACAAATGTCACAATGTGAGGAATATTTTTAACGTAAAACATAGAGTGAGCAAGTAGCCACTGCTTCTATTTTTTGTGGACTTAAAACTCGAAACAAACAATTAAGATGTATACAGGATACAAATCTTGCTTAATATGAGGGTGCAGATCGAAGCCCCACGGAAGAAAAATATTGTACCTCAATGTTTCAGATGCCAAAGATAAAAGCTATTGCAACATTTCGTTTGTATCAAATGTGGCGAAGGTCACCCAACAACAGCTTGTAATAAGAAACTAAATCAATCGGCTAAAACTGTTTAGGAAGTCACCCGGCTAGTTATAAAGGTTGCGAAATTTACAAGAAAATCCAATCTTTACGATACAGTGGTCAACCTGCACTAACAACAGACAGAGTTAATCATAAATCAGGTCGAACACACCGGACATAAATCCACAACAAAAAAAAAGATCAGTTGACCTGGGCACAAATCAACGACCAACAAATTCGAAAACAAATGAACAATCGCGAGAACCTAATTCCAACTATAAACAAAAAAATAAAACTTATGCTCAAATAACTGCTACACGTATCTCTAATACTCCTGACAATGACAACGATATTATGAAGACATTAAGACTATACCTAGATGAAATTAAAGAATTATTTGAAGAAATTATGAAACAACAAACTCAGATATTAAACAACATACTTTCTTATATCGTGTCATCGTTAATAAACAAAAAATGAGAAAAAAAATGCTACAAAATCGCCTTGTAGAATGCAAATGGATTACTAAATCACCGACTTGAATTCGAATTTTACCTAAAATCAAATTATATTGATATTATGCTAATATCAGAAACCCATTTCACAAATAGGAGCTTTTTAAATATTACATACTGGATATCACATCCTGACAATAAAGCGCATTCTGGAACAGCAATAATTATTAAAAGCTGCATTCCTCATAATACTATGCCACGTTTCAGTAAAGATTATCTCCAGGCTACTTGCATCACTGTAAAATTGTCGCAAAAAATTTTAAACTTGGCAATACTGTCTTCCAAAACATAGAATACAAGCTCTTCAGTTCATAGATTTTATGAAAAGAATGGGTAAGCGATTTCTTATTGGAGGTGACTTTCGAAGCATACGCATTGGGCTTCTAGATTAATTACTCCTAGAGGAAACAACTTAAAATCTGCTATTGATACTGAACATTGCAGCATTGTGTCCGGAGGATTGCCTACCTATTATACGGACAAAAATAAGATTCCTAATCTCTTAGATTTTTTTTTTTTTATAATAAAAGGTATTTCAGAGACTTATTTTAAAGTCGCTAATAACAACTCCTCGTTATCTTCGGACCATTCGATTGTTATTATTAAAGATTAGTGACCCAGTTTGGATAAAGGAAACGAAATTTATACTAACCAATAGGTTTACTGATTGGAACAGGTTTAAACAGCTATTAGATGACTCAGTCGATCTAACTATTTCACTGACAACAAAATCTAGTATTGACGACGCCACAAATTTATTTACCAACCTCATTATAGTACTCCACCGCTAAACATAAAAGTTTGTCAAACTATAATTTATTCTGACTTTGTTCGTAAACAAGTAGCTATTAAAAAAGGCAACTGCGTAAATGATGGATGAGATGCCCAAAAAACAAAACTCAACTAAATAATCAAACGAAAAAGCTCAAGATGCTATTACAAAAAATTAAAAACGATTCATTTACCGATTATGTAACTAAGTTATCTATAAGGATTACAACTACTCCTTGTGGAAAGCGAGTAAATATAGGAATCGCCCAAAATCTAGAAACGAACCGAACGGAAATTGGGGAGTAGACGACGAAATCAAAACAGAAATATTCGCTACTCATCTGGCAGACACTTTCCAGTCACATAACATCACGTCACATCTTGAAACTGAAGTTCATGATTATCTCAAACATTCCTCAACAACCATGCATAGGAAGATAAAAACCATTTTCTCCAATGGAGATTGGAGCCATAATAAAAAAACTGAATAATAAAAAAGCTCCGAGGTACGATCTAATTACTACAAACATTCTTAAGCAACTTCCAAGAAAATCTCTAGTATTTCTGACATACGTGTATAATGCGATGCTAAGACCGAAGTATGTTCCGATACTATGGAAATTTGCTAATATTAAAATGATATTAAAACCAGGTAAACCCCCATAAAATGTTACATCTTATCGACCCATCTCTCTCCTTCCAGCGTTTTCTAAAGTCTTTGAAAAATTAATACAAAAAAGGCTCCAGAAAATTAGTGATCAAGAAAGGGCAATACTGAATCATCAGCTTTATCGACTTGTGAGCCAAATTGAACAGCGTCTCGAAGAAAAAAAGAGGTTTGCTCCGCCGTATTTCTCGATGTGAAACAAGCCTTTGATAGAGTTTTGCATCCAGGCCTTCTCTATAAATGCTAAACAATCTTTCCACCGGAATGTTATTAATATTTTGAAATCATACTTGGGGGATCGATATTTTCAAGTAATAATTAATAATTGTCAATCATCTCCCCATAAAATTCAGGCCGGAGTACCTCAGGGCAATATCATGGGGCGACTCATATCCTCGGTGTTTACGAGAGATATTCCAGAAAATACATTTATAGCAATCTTCGCTGATGATACGGTAATATTAGCTTCACACAAGTCGGCATCTTCAGGTTGCGCTAGACCAGACCGCTGAATGGTTCGGAATTTGGAAAATAGCGATTAACGCAACTAAATGTAAACATGTATTTATTTACTAAAAGAAAAATTGAACGAAAAAAAAATATATCAAGTTTCATTAAGTGGAACAACAATACCTCAAGACTCTTCTGTTAGATACCTCGGAATCCATCTTGATCAGTCTTTAACATGGTCGTCGTCACATATAACAGTAAAAAGGACCGAATTAAATATCAAGACAGCAAAATTAAATTAGAATCCAGATCGCAACTACATATTAAAAATTAACTTTTATTATACGAAGCGATACTTAAACTTGCTATATGGCTGCAAGCTATGGGAATGTTTCTCTAAGAACAACATTAAAAAAATACAGCAGTTCCAGAATAAGATACTACGAAGGATAGCTGGCGCTCCATGGTATGTCACTAACTACACATTGCATAAAGATCTTCACGTACAATATGTGGAGCAAGTAATACGAGCTGCTCGCAATTACCTAGCGAGATTGGTAACTTACGAAAATCTGCTAGGAATAAGTTTGCAAGTTCAATCGGCGATTAGAAGGCAGAGAAACGTATTACCGACTTCAGATAATGCTTTCGGCCTGCCATCGTTCATAACTTGAGAGTTCTGTCGCTAGACCGACTACTTCTAAAAACATGTTTTTTTTTTTTTGTTTCACATTCATTACATCTGGAAGATGAGAATTAGACACGTCAGTTCTAGATTAGAAGGAGATAGGAAAAAAGTATTTATAAAAAAAAAATGTAGAAACAAAACATAATAATTAGATACAATTTCGGAATAAATGCGTAGAAAAAATAAAAAAACGATTTATTTATAACAGTAAAACCATGGAGATTACGTTTCAGCTCTGATGATGAGCGGGCTATTGCTTGAAACGTAAACTCGGTTTATTCATAAATCGTTTTATTTTTATTTATAAATCGTTTTTTTTTTCTTTTTTTATAGGGTTATTCCGAAATTGTTGTATCTAATTATGAATATCGATCGCGAAAATAGTTTTAAAAATACAATAATTTTAATTATATAAAAACAAAAAAAAAAATTATTATAATATTATTTATATACGAATACACAAAAATCAAATTGAATTACTAAATAAAAAAAAAGTAACAATTAACAATATAAATGATAGTGCAGACGATAAAATACATGAGGATGACGGTTGAATTAATGATTAAGAATTAAGTTAGTTTTCAATAAATTTTCTGTACATTGCGACTCTATATACAGCAAAAAGTTAATACAATTTTCTTTACTGAACATCAGTGAAGTACAGTTATCAATTTTATGTAGTAACCTGATATCAGAATGTTGTGAGCACCAGAACACAAAATGCGCAATATTTTCAACAGCACCACAACTACACAGTGTGCACTAAGGGACGCTGGTAGACGAGACCTATGTACTGAGCGCTCAGCTCCTTATGCGATGTATTTAGCAACGATACAGCCAATGAAGTGACACGGCTGTTATTAGTCGAACGGAGCTAATTAGCCTTGTTCCTGCGGATTCCAGCTCATATCAGGATTCCATCGAATGAACTAGCAGATAGATTAGTAAAGGAGGCTGCTACATTGTTGCCGATCCCAAACGTTACCCAACTATTGACGTATGTAATATTATGTCAAATCAAGACTTTTTAGCCTTTTTGATTCGTGACAACAAATTGAATACGCTTCACCAAATCAAGAATTCCGTTTCACCTTGTAAGACATCGCGTTCAAACCGTTTGCGTCAGGATCATACAAGACATACGCGCTCACATCTCTAATCAACAAAACTTCGACTCCTCAGTGCCCGGTGTGTAGCGTCACGCTTCTTCCATATCCTCATTGACTGTCCTTTATATTCCTCACTTAGATAGTCTCTCAACCTTTCCTCCTCAACTTCCTCTTCAAAGATGAATACTCCTCTCCTATTAACCTAATCATGTTCTTACGCATGCCTCGTCTCTACTCCTTGATTGAACTTCCTCCTCTCGTGCTTCTGGCCTTAGTTGCTGCACAGGGCACGTTAATTTAGATTAATAAGTACACAACTGCGAAAACGAATTTCAATCGAATATCAAATAATTTGAATTAATTAGCTAGACCGTCTAGAATGCGGTCTTTTGTAAAGCCTATCAGTAGTAAAATACGACCTTTTAACTGATCGTACAAATGTCGATCTTATCGAACAACTTTAATTACCCGAATATGGCCGGCTTACTGCTCGTTACGCATTGACGGCCTAGTAAAGTTTCATATTCAAATGAACAACGATACGAGAACTAGGACAGGACGAATAGAACAAATGCCACTTTGTATTATATAAAGCGCTTAAATCTGCATGTAGTACATATAGTATATATATATAATGAAAATCATAAGCCCAGTTTGACGGTACAGCTTTAGGAAAGAACTGTTTGTAGAATATTAAACAGATCTGTAATATTCGTGTCTGGCTCGACGTAAGCAGTCTGCGCTACGAATATTTCTAAAGTGTACGAGTTACGAAAGCTTGCGTTAAAGTACGTATGTGCTGCTATTGTATTATATGTTCGCCGTTCACGTTTGTTATAATAATATCCCGAAATAGGCCTGTACTCCTTGAAAAGGGAAAAAGTATAAAATCGTAAAATTTAAGGTCGCTATTACACATTTTATAAATACATACATATACATACCCACACATATATATATATATATATGTATATACACCTTATTGATATAATAAAACCGAATGAAATTTGAATCCAATAAACACGAATATAAAGCGGAATTGTAATTCTCGACGCGTTTAACGAATAACTCGAAATAAACCTAAATTTATAATTTACTCGTTCCTATTCCGAAGTAAGGCGCATACGTTTCCAGCAGACGATATTAAATACAAATCTCGGAATTTCTGGAAAGCTAACTGTCAAAACAGACACCGTCGATTCCGAGCAGCCAAGCTACGTTTAAAACCTGCAACCGCTATTTTCGAACACTATAGACACGATGAAAAGAATAAATGCCGCAGTTACACATTTTCCGCCGGTTTTCTTCATAAATATCGATCCCGAGCCAAATGAAGCAAATCAATTATCAGTTGCCGTTTGCTTCATAGCCAGCTTTATTCGTCTGCAACCAATAACGCCAATATCTTCTATCGCATCCATATAACTCGTATTTTTGCCTGCGCATCAAGTAGCTCAGGTACTTCATTTTTCTTACTTTTATTATTCGAACTAACTCGCTATCCTGATTTGTTACTTTAGCCGTCCGTGTTATTGTTAATAGTTTTCTATAAATTTCAATGTCCGAGTTTCTGAAGCATAGAGTAACGTAGATAGCACATAACAATGACAATTCTCCATCGTAAATTGAAGGTTGTTTGAAATTGTTCAAAGTTCAATTCGTCGTAGCGTCTGGTTCGATGTCTTCTGATTTCTTATCTGAGTATGGTTCGGTGGAGCAACCAATCAGATTTCTACTTACTGGTCAGGCGTTCGATCATACTACCGGTCAGACGTTCTAGCGCCTTCTTTAAGGATGCCAGCGTCAATCTGTTCGAAGTCTTCTCGAAGTTAAGACGTGTTTCTGAATTGACGTTCGTTTTCGTTAATTGTCATTTTCATTTACGTGTAAAAGGTAATATCACGAATGCGTAAAAAGTTCTGAAGTTTCACAACGTCTACACGCGCCGTCTCAATTCAAGATCTTATTTCCAAGTCCGAATAACGAGGTATTTAAATTTATCCGCTTAATTCAATACTTTATTTCCCATTATTATACATATTCACGTTTTTTTTTTTTTTTTTTTTTTTTTTAATGGCACAGGATTTTTCACCCAGATTGATATAAAATTATTAAAATGGATATGTTAAACATTAATATTAGTTGATGTAATATAATTATAAATAGCTAAATATACATGAATGCGATTAATAGTAAGTAAGTAAGACATATTTATTGGCAATGGTACTTTGAGAGATATAATTTGATTATATAATAAAGATTGTTGAGAGCTGTAGTAAGAACATTCAAAAAATACATGATACGCATCTGCTATTTTGTTGTCATCGGAAGGATGAGGGCAAAAAGGAGAATTTATAAGATTGCATCGGTATAGGGACGATGGAAGACGATTTTTTCCAAAACGTAATCTACATAAAGTAGTAATGAAACATCGAAGTATGTTACTTGGTACTTTTATATCAGTAAACCATGATTTTATGGGTATTAGAGGTTGAATCGATCTGTAATATGGAGCTAGATAAGGATTGGACCAAATATTATTCCAATATTCTTTATGAGCAAATTTAATGAGACACAAAAGATCTGTTAAAGGTGTATAAGGAATAAGCACACCGCTATTCGAAGCGGACTTGGCTTCCGCATCAGCAACAGTATTGCCAAATATGCCAGAGTGTCCAGGAATCCAGGAGAACCTAACAGAAATACCAGATTCTAACAGTGAGGAAACCAAAATTCGGATTTTATTTCAATAAGAACCAACACTTTTGTTTTTGAAGCATTCATTTGAAACAGGCCCAACTAAAATTTTTCAGATCTTCCGGTATGTCGGCTATTAAAACCGTATCAACTCCATAGCGTATATTAATTACCCGAACCTCGTTAATTCGAACACCTCGTTTTGCAATGTTTAGCGCTTCACTAAAAATCCTGTCTGTATATAAACTGAAGAGTAACGACGACAATATGGAGTCCTACTCCTTTTTGTTTTCTATGTTTTCTGTATAATCGTCATCCACTTCCACCCGATATATTAGTATTAATGATAACACGTCAACAATATTGACACGTTTGATTTACGATATTTAACTATCGTACGAGGAGATATTTTATATAATTTTCTAAAGAACTTTATCATGGGTCGGTTTTCCGTTGCGTTCTTGTTTCATATTTCTTTACATATTTTTCACACCTTCGAGATTGGTGTTTGTCGATTGAGTTTGCATAAACCACTTTTTTCTTTTTTCCTAGTCTAAATACACGTTTAGCTAATGCGTTAGTTTTCCTCCAGTGTAGACTATTTTCAACGGTACTATTTTCCTTATACTGTGGGGAAGCTTTCCTTCAATCGCAGACTACGTGCTGACAGGAATCTACCCACTAAAAGCCTGATTTATTTTTTTGCCCTTTATTAATTTAAAGTCGACTTAGAACTTCGCCGTTAAATTCATGTAACAATTAGAACTGGACCCTAGGGTCTGTCTCATTTTATTTATTTATTTATTTATATATATATATACATATATGTATAAGTCACGATTTTGAAGCTGCGAATAGAATAATTGCCAGTTCAACTTCCTTTTTAAAGACTGGTTAAAAATTTATCGTGTATGCTATTTTTACATATTTCGATTAATATGATGCAATGGCCACTCCCTAGAGTTTTCCAGCTAGCTATTAAACCTAATGTATAACAGGTTTCCAGACCTACCGAAATGAATTGAACTAATGTCATTCAAGATATAACAGTCTTCTTCTAAAAATTCTTCATATACCACGTTTCCTAAATAATAATTTGTACGATTTCCTCCAGGCTACATTATGAGCATTTCAGTCATCACCGATAATAAATAGGGTTTTGCTATGAACTAAAAACATCTAGAAAAAGAGAATTATTAAATTTATTTCTTTTATTTCATATTCTATTATATTACAACTAACGTAATCGTAAAATTTCTGACTAGGTAAGTTGATAAATTTTTCGTTCTAAAATAATATTCGGTTTACGTTTATCTCATTTTTTTTTATTAAATTATGAAAACGAGTGTTTAAAAATTTCGATTCGGCAAACGTGTTCCGACGATGGAAACTGTCTTTTTATAACGAACAAACATCAGCCTCTCCACCGATCGTTCCATCTACCACTATGGAGGAGAAACCGTACGAAATCCTTCAGCACACTTCTGCAATTATACGTTCGTCTATGTTCGCTATCCGATACAGACGCCTATTGTCGATAAAGAAATTAAAACTAGAAAAGGTAATTAACGAAATGGCAAATTTTTGGGTTGTTCAGAAGCGCTACGAATAATTGTTTATTGAACGTATTTACGAAAGAGAAATAATCGCAAGTGTCCAGAAAATTAAAACTACTTATCGCGCAAACATATTGAAATTCTGCGCACTGATTAAACGTAAATTATAACAGTTAATTTCGTTGTTCAATATCGATCGACCGCTATTGTTGCGAAAATGAGCTAATGAGCAGCCGGTAGAAATATGAAACATTTCTGAGATATAGGGCATTGAGATTCGAATTACGAAGTCGTCGCTGATCGTGAATTATTGATACACATATACACAAAAAAAAACAAACAAAAAAAAAACAAAGTAGAACTGGAGGTTACGAGTTGTGGACTTTTCGAGAACATGGCGGATCTATAGAAATGCGAATAAAGGAAATCTTACCGAAAACGACGAGTAAAGAATGTTGTGCGATGTTGAGGACTACGAAAAATTACGCTCCTTGGAACATATTGCGAATCGTTGGATCCATAGGAAGAACTGCTATTAGAAGTCAGACGAAAGACGCTAAAGAGAACTACAACAAAAATAGACGGATCAAGTGAGAGTACATTAAGAATATGTAGTGAATAAAAAATAACCGTATGGTAATATCAAAATCACAAAAACCTGCGGATATCATTTCAACATATTGATATAGCGATAAATTTCTCACGTTTTAATCGAGTAAATAGAACTTCTTTATAATACAAACACATTTACCTAATTTAGCTATCCATCCAATTTTGTCGGTAAATTCCTGTAAAATAAAGAAAAGCCGTGGAAGGTTAACGCAAACCGCTCCCTCGCTGGTTTACCCAGGAAGCTTCGCTTAATCAGAATCGAATCTTTTTAAAAAAAAAAAAATACCTTTACATTTCGTTATAAACGAAAAATAAATATTTAATTCTTACGGGAGATTATAAAGAAATAACGTGAATTGAACGTTAAAGTTGTGCTTCGGAATACAAATGCGAACTTTTAATTTCGGACTTGAAATATTTTCCTTAATCTGTTATCCGATATCTGAATCTCTGCTTTTTCGAATGTTTACAAAATATTCGAAATATTTTATATTTTCTCGAATAACGGCAAAAATTTCGCTTACTTATCGAACTTGAATTAAGTTTTGAAAGTTTTCACGACGCCATCTGTGTCTCTCGCCCTTATCTTAAAATAAATATTAAGCCCAACATTCGGTTAACTTTTATGAACTAAAACATTTGACGAACTTTTTTCAATACTAACTTTATAACGGTCCTTTTAGATATATGTGCACTATAAATATATTACAAATACCTATATATATATATATATATATATATATATATATATATAGGTATATATATATATATATATATATATATGTATATATATATATATATATATATATATATATATATATATGTAGTATATACACAAAAATACGCATATATATACACGTATATACGCGTACAAATTGTTTTACTCGTCGAACGTTAAATATTAAACCCCCTTGAGTAGAACTTTGGATATACACTATTACTATCGTTTGTAACACCTTTCTAAAACCAATATATATATATATATATTACTTAAGCAAAAAATATATATCTTAAATTCAATAAAAATTTTCATTTTAAACGTCTAGTACTTCCACATTGCATACTTCTTAATAAATAAGTAAAAGTAGGACAAAACTTTATGATAATTATACACCTCAGAAGCTCCCTACTTGCGGAGAGACATTAAAGCGGAACTCTTTCATTGGTAGCAGATGATCTTTTGTTTTGTAGCGTACATCCTTACAACTTGCATAGTCTGATAAGCAACTGTATTTATGTTCTATGCTTTGTAGCGCCTGCAAATCTGAGTATATAAATTATTTTGCTAGTATAGAGACTTCCCACTTCTGGAGACCATCAACACCCCCTTAGGTAGCAAACCAATTATCTACAGTTTAATTGCGTCCGCAAATGCAAAAGATATACTTCTTCTTCATCATCAGCTATTTTCAATCTACTGCTAGATGTAGCTCTTTCGAAGTTCCTTCCATCTTTCCCGTGTTATTCAGCTTTACAATCGTGGATCTAAAGTAAGGTTTAAGCGGGTCCCTTCTCATTGTGGTATTACTGGAAATGAGGTGGTCGATGAATTAACGCGTTATAATTTATTAAGTGTCCCTTACGAGGAAATTAAATGGAATTGGGCTGATATTTTACCGAAGATTAAACAATTTGTACTATTAGATTTCCAACAGTACTACATCGCCGAAAGTCAAAATAAAGGGGGGAAAATGCTTCGCCCTGATGCATACAGTTTCCAGTAAACCATGGTTTCAATTATACCAGAACATTTCGAGGGATTATATATCAACCTTATTTAGACTGCGTACTGGGAATAATTTCTCCCCTTCACATCTTGCTAAATTGGGCATAATTTCTCCCCTCACATCTTGCTAAATTGGGCATAATTTCTGATGGTACATGTGACATGTGCCATGTTGACAACTGTATCGAGCATCAAATTTGGATTTGTCCAAAGTTTCTAAAACATAGAGATGAGATGTTGTCTAGTGCTTTACAAAAATGGCATACATTACGCGTGAGTATTGATTTGGTTGTTTCCGACCCCCTGTCTTCTGTCTCTGTCAGTTTATATAATTTGATCAAACGTAGCGGCATTGAGATTTAAAATACATTAACTGGATAAAAATCTAAACTGGCCAAATGACGCAAGCTGGGCCAAAAAAAAAGAAATTTTCCCCTGTCAGCCGCTTTACTTGTTCAATCTTTTCGGACTTCATTTATATCGTCAACCCAACGTGTCAGTGGTCTGCCTAATCTACGGGTTCCGTCTGGAGTCCACATTGTCACTTTATTTGCAAGGAGTTCCTGGTGTCTTACCGGATGACCAGCCCATCTCCATTTTGATTCTTTTATACTTAATATCCTTATTTTTGTTGTTTCTCGAAGCCATTTATTTTCTTTCTCGTGTTTGGGAAAAAATAGTTCGCAATAGAAAAGTTATAATTCTTAGATAGAAACTCGGAAATTCGTTCGATAAAATAATTTTATTAGATTTAAACCTACAGTCGATTCTATGCAACTGTCGCAGGTGATCATATTTGTTACACTTATATATAATACGCTAAGCATTTTCTACTTCATTACTAGTGCAGTTGCAACATTTAGTATCTCCAATTATATTTAATTTATTTAAATAATATCCGATAGAACTGTGATCAGAAAGTATCTGATTCGTACAGTAATTTACTGTTTTCCTTTTATTTTTAAAGCGATTTGTTACGTTAGGAGAGAGTTTATTTATTAATTTATCTTTTGTTGATACGTTATATCTTACATTTAATTCATTACAAATTCGTATATCAAACTGTTTGAGAGCTATTTCATTTATGATAACATTTTTTTTTAACTTTAAAGGTTCAAGATTTTTTTGTAGTAAAATCCGTGTTACGGTATATAACGTTGTATTAGAAACAGTAACATATGATGAAGTTAAATCAGTTAGAAATTTACGACAATTATAGATTATATTGTACATTTGTCTTTTAGTGAAATACTTGAAGTAGAAAAAAACGCAATGTGTGTTCAGTGACTTGTACTAAAACTTGATTCAGAATTACCTTAGACTCATAGTTTAGTCCTCATAACTTACCTTTAAGTGTTTTAACAATATAATAATATTAGTTGACTTTATTATTTACTTATTTTATAAGTTTCATATATTTTAACGTATTATCTATAATGGAGGCTAAATATTTTTTATGATCAGAATTGAACACACACACACACATATATATATATATATATATATATATATATATAATTTGTTAATTTTGTGTTATATTTAATTTTTTAATTCCTGACCCGATTGTCCTAAGTGTACAATTGTGTATATATGTGCTTGTATTAAAAATGTACTTTATTCAATTCTTGAGAAATATTATTCGCATCTCGTTTTAACTTGAAACTAATCTAGTACTATATATTACCCGCTCTATTTTAGTAGCTGTTTTTGCAACTTGCCTTATATATTCCGAGTTATTACTTAAAGCAGCTAACGAATGTAGACGACGATTTCCATTCAAGCGTAGAAGGATAACAAGCTGTCTCTGAATAAGTACATACTCCACGTTGAAAGTTATTTCCATTCCGCGTTAATTAAGAGATACTTGGCTTTTACTCGAGGTCGCGGTTTTGAAGTACGTTTTTCGAAGAGTTCTCTTAAAAAGCTATTCATAACAAATACTTTAATATGAACTATATATATATATATATATATATATATATATATATAATTCGTTTGAGAATTGCCTTTTGAGAAAAAATGTTGGATGTGTTTAAGAGGAATTATTTTCAAAATGGTTCTCGGTAAAAGTTAAACTCGACACAAGCTTTTGTATATCACTGACTCGCGAGTTTGTTTCTTTACGTGACCTAGAAAGATCATGATTTAGTATCCGGGTACCCAGTATACTTATTAATCCGTCGTATACCGGTGTACCAGCTCCTCGTTTAAATATTCGTTTTTTACTTTTTTGTCTTTTTTTTGGGGGGGGGGAGGACGTCTTCCCTAAGTTTACCCGTTTTATTTAGATTGCTATATCGTAATATCGTTGTTAAGAATGAAACTAAGTGAAGAATGTTATCTATTAACCAGAATGAAGGGAACGTTAACAGAGATTTTTAATCTTTAATAGCATTAATTTATTGTGTACATATTTGAGAGCAGAGGGAGCATAGAGTATCAACGGTTTAAAACGAAAAACAATTTTCATCGGTGTGGTCATCAGCCGAATAGGAGCAGTTAGGCGTTGGAATTTATTACATCTTAAATAGCGCTGATGGTATACAGTTATATATATAGATTTGATGAGGTGCCTGAATATTCGTAACGATATCTGAGTGTACCCACGAGAGATTTGTGACATCCTATAACGAGAAGGAGGTCGCGTTTCGCGTGGAACGTTATTTTCGGCGTGAATCGATCACGACAGTGCAAAGAGAGTTTCGAAACGAATTCAAATTTTCGTGTACGGATACAGAAACACGTCCACGACAGTTGGAACACCCGAAAACTCGGATTTCTGAAGAAATGTCGAAAATTCAGCGACCTATGCTGGAAAAAGTGTTCGAAAATTTTGTAAAGACTGAACGAATGTATTGTCGCAACATCTAAACGATATTATGTTCTCCGCAAATGTTTGTAAGCTAATCTCCCGTTTTCCTATTTTTAAATAAAATTTCGTTCGGTTTTTTTTTGGTCTAGTAGTTTTTGAGTTATGCAAAAGACAACAAAACGATCCGTCTTCTCTGGGTCACCCTATATTAAACAATCTCGACTAATGCTACAGCGCGTGCGAAAAATTTATCGGAAAGTAAGACGCGTTTTAACGAGTGTTTTTTTATCGCACGCGTCATTTCATAATGTTATTCGCTCAACGCGTTAATAGATAACGAATAGAAAACGAATTTCCAGTAGACGAATTTGGAAACTGAAAATTTGGCAACGAAATTATCATTACATTATTATTGCTGTTATTATGACTATTATTACCGTGAAAACTGTTATTACCGGCGCGTCACGTACGAGGATTATACCTTTATGAATACCAAATAGTCATTACCAGAACGCATTCCGGAGATGTTCGTTTCTCTGTCCTGCTGATGCCGCTGCTATCCTAACAGCGGTATTACCCTAGTGTAAGCAGGATATAACATTTTAGTAAGGCGTTAGAGAATCATCTACCTCTGGAGTGAACTTAACTTGGAAGGAAACGTCGGGTCATGAATAATTTATTATCCCGACACGGTGGCTAAATTTCTGTTCTCGCTAATGTGTACACGTATATAAATGCATATATATATATATATATATATATATATATATATATATATATATATGTATATATATATATATGTATATATATATCGACTATTGTTTACAAAAGCTTATATCAAGTAATAACGTGACAATAATAAAGGCGACAGAAAATTAGTCGATAAGCGTACAAGATCAATTTTTCAGTGTTTTTTTTTTAACCCTATAAATCGGTAAAAAAACAAACAAACAAAAAAACAACATTTTGGATTACAGTTATTTCTGCCACGTGGTTCACATGACTAGGTGATAATCACCAACGGGTTATGTTAAAAATTCCGAAGTAATTGCTGTATGACAACCTTTTAAATTATAACTAGATACGTTGCCATACAGCAATTACTTCGGAATTTACCATAACTCGCTAACCTAGTGATGCGGACCACGTTGCATAAATAATTGCAACTTATCGAAATTGTTGTTTCCTTTGGTATATATATTAATTTGTGTATGAACTAAATAAGAATGTCCGTACTTTCTTGTGGATGCCAATTCACGCAGGAATACCAGGAAATTAAGAACAAGAACGTATATTTGTTTATTATCGTGTTTGGGAAAAAAGAGTTCGCAATAGAAAAGTTATTGAACGTATATATCCAGTTGTATCAACTAATTGTGAATTGTAGTTGGTACACCATAAACGTGGTCCTTGTAGTTTTGATGAATTAAAAACATCAGACGACACATTGTATATGATACATTTGCAGAAGCAACTGTAAATATTGTCATTATTGAAAGTCAACTAGCGTGAGAAAGGATACTAGAAAAAGCTGCTCGCACTCTTTCACCACGATTGACGGGGCGTTTATTTATGCACAAATTCCTTTATCAGGCTATGCAGTAAACGATGCTAATAGTCTATGGAGGAAATTTATGGATTATATGTATGATGGAAAGAATTTTAAAAATCTACATTGATAAACAAAGAAGAATTGATATCGCTTTTTATTTGTTGGATTGTATGCTGACTAGACTTTATGCTGACTTTAATTTACCAGCACCAAACCCCATAATTGTATCAGAATTTGCACCAAAGATGAAGATGATAGTTTCTTCTTTGGATTGGATATGCGTGATAACAATGATGGAGAAGATCCAACTTATACTATGCGTGATGTAAATTTAGATAAGTGTGAGTATATCACCCCCGGGGGGTACTTTGTACCTTCCGGTGTCCGGAGCTGTAACCGGAACGGGGGCGCGTCCACAGGTGGCGGATAGTGGAATGGTCTACAGATATGTAGGTTAGCTGTGAATAAGACGTCAGTCGAATAAATAGTCGCTGACCAACAGCGGCTACTGGCGGAAAGTCTCTAGCAGACGATTCCAGTAGTGACAGGGTAGGAGACACGAGGATGCAGATGGACAACTTGAGGACCTGTCCATTAAAAGTCTGCAAAAATCCTGTGACTGTCTCTCCCTCGGCGGGTTTAGGTCGCCGTAAAAGCCTAAAATCGTTACCTCCTCAGTAACAGCCCGCTGCGATCCAAAGGCTAAGGGAGACAACCCTAACAGAAAACAAAACCCTGCAAGACGAAGTGAAGTTCAGGAGTTGAATGAGCAAATACTGGATATCCTTCCTGGCGAAGCAAAAATATACCTGTCAAGCTGATCAGTCAGCTACTGATTCACCTTTGAATATTCATAAAGCTCTGCATGAAGTCCAAGCGCTTAATAAAGAGAACCCATCAGGTTTACCACCACATGAGTTTAACTTAAAAGTTGGGTGCATCATCGTTTTATTAAGAAACATTGATGTTTATACTGGATTAAGTAATGGCACACGTGTGATTGTCGAATCCTTTGTTCAGTGTAAAATAATTGCAAGACCTCACCGTGACGAACAATGTGTATTACAAAATTTTCGTTTTGAATATAAAGACGAGAGGATAGATGGAAATGGAGTTTAAATTACCGGTGCAATTGGCATTTGCGATGATCATAAATAAAACACATAGTCTGACAGTGAATAAATTAGGTTTATTCCTGAAGGACCATGTATTTAGTCATGACCAATTTTATATAGTGTTTTCTCGTGTTCGAGATGCTGCTTCCATTGAAGTCTTTGCTCCCTGCAGTGATACAACAGTAGTGAATAACATTGTGGTAAGAACTCTGATAAAAGAGTAATGATCACTGACTGATGTAAATATATGTTTGCTGGTAAAATGGTGCTGATTAATGGCGATTGGCGGCAGCTGTTACCATTTGTAAACACAAAAACAATATATATGCGTGTTGTGTGTGTGTTTGTGATGTGTGTAAGTTAAATGTTTGTTATTTATGATTAAGTTAAGTTAAATTATTAATAATGGTAATTTTTATAATGAAGTTATTATGTTTTGTTTGTATTTTCTTAATATTGTGTATGTGTGTAAGTTATATGTTTGTTATTTATGATGAAGTTCAATTATTAATAATGGTATGGTTATTTTTATAATTAAGTTAATATTATGTTTTATATATATATATATATATATATATATATATATATATATATATATATATATAAGTTGGATGTTCGTTATTTATGATTAAGTTAAGTTAAATTACTAATAATGGTTATTTTATAATTAAGTTATTATTATGTTTTGTTTGTATTTTTTTAATATTTGTATTCTCGCATTTTGTCTTGATTTTCGCAGCAATATTCAGTTGGTATTTTTTTTATTCGGCACTTTTTTCAAATGCTAATTTCAACCTCATTATTTAGATTATTTTATGGATAATACTTATTGAATCTAAATTTCATTGTCTATTTTTTTCGATGGTTTTGTCATGCTCTGTGTTGACATACCTTCATGTGGTGTAACTTGATAATCCTCGACAGAGGAGAGCTAAAATGTAGTAAATGGTTTTATCACGATTTGTAAAAGAAAAAGTCTTGGATTCAATTGCGCCTGCAAATACTAAAGGATGTGCAAGTACATGAAAAATTTAATTTTTTAATATAGAATCGTTCCACTTGCGGAGACTAAAAAGGGCATTTCCCCCCTTGGGTAGCAGGCTTGGGTAGAACCCTGTCAAAATTTATTCTTTTGTCTCAGATAACACCTAAATATATGACTTCATTTTTCCTGTTTATAATAGAATTATTCAATTCTAGTCTGTAACTTATTAGTTCAGATGAACAAAGTAAACCAGCATTTAGGTCAAGGAATTAGCGTGGCTAAAAACGCTTTTCAAAAAGAATTAAAACGACGAATATCCTTTTCATGGATTGCAGTTCAAAGACTCGGGAAATATACATATATCCTTATTTACTTGAAAAGAAAAGTATACAACCGATATATACGTAAATTCTCACCAGGATCATGCTCAGAAGACTTATTGTGACACAGGTGCACGAGGATTGACGTTGGGCATCAAACTAATAAATAAAAAAAAAACGAAACACATAGACAAAAGTGATAGACGTTACAATACGAGTAGGGCGGCTGAATGAAATAGCGTAAGACATATAGCTAGGACAACAAACGATAGATGGACTAACGGTTCATGGAATGACCCCTGGAGAAGGGTGCTCTGCTAGGTAGGAAGACGATATATGTAAAACAACTGGCATCAGGTGGCTGATGAAAACGGTGACATAGAAGGAAATGAAAATGAATGATTTAGGTCAATAGGTGAATATTGATAATTTTAAAATGAAAAGTACAATTTTTTTTTTAAATCCTTAATAACTGGAGATTTTTGAAAAAAAAAAGTGAATGTATGAAGAGTAATTGGATATGAAATGGCTGTGCAAGAAGAATAAATAAATTTTAAAATTATATTACGACCCTTAGTTATTTTTATACGCTCGTACGTATGTACACAAATTAGGCCTTTCGTATAAAATTGATATAGTGTTTAATGTTTTCTTTGCTGCAACATTGGTTTTCTGAGGACGAGAAATGGAAACGCTGAACATCCAAAACAAAAATACAAGATTCGAGTCGCCATCTTGTTTAAACGGAATTAGTTATTATATAGCAACTCACGAACATAAGAGAAACCGAAAATTGAATTACGGACAAAAATAACACTTTTTACTTGTCCAGGCACAACCAGCTCTGCCTAACTGACTACACATATGTATGCGGAATTTCACTACACCATTAACAACTGGTGAAATATTCCTTAATTTTATTTTACCTTATCTTGCCATTTGTTAAAATCGGTTGTTTACTTTACGTTGTATACACGAGTGGATTTGCCAGTGTATTTACCTCGTTTATACAAATATTTTGGTAACGCCTAACAAGCACACGGATGGAAAAAAGCCTAAAGGTCAAATTATTGTACCGGACGATACTGATGATATTGATTATGACAGAATTTTCAAAATTTTCTTATACAAATAATTAAAATCGGGCCGTGTTTCTTCGTAATTGCTTTTTATGATTGAACAATTTTTTTCCTTTCAAAAGTCAAATTAACGAAATTTTTCCGCGTATTCTTAATTTTTTTTTTTTAATTTTAAGTTTTGCTTATTTTCAAGTTTCTCGATTCCGCTCCAGACTTTTCGATATTCGTTTCACTTTATCTACATTGTCTGATTACGAACATGAAGTCGCTCGAGAATCACAGATTGCATATTTTTCAGATATTTACTCGAAAATAACCGAACAATTAACCGATAACAATTAATGGTATTTAAATACACGGGACTTTATACAACAGAAGATGTGAATCCGGATCTAGAAGTCAGAAGAAGAAGTGCTCAAAAAAAAGAAGCTTTTCAAAGGATGAAAATTTACTCACATATGGATCTTTGAAGTTGAAAACCAGACAAGATTTTATGAGATGTTACATTTATTTATGCCGTTATATGGAGGCAGCGACATACACATAAAAAATACGGAAATATTTTGAGCGGTGCAAATTGTGGGTATGAAGACATCGTGAACGCACAAGATGAGGATGATGCAAAATGAGACGACGCTAAAGAAAGCCAATCCCGAAAGGCAAATGTTAGACAGGATAGAAAATCAAGATGCATTAGATACATTGTTAGAGTAAGAGCGTATGAACTATTAACAATAATTATCCATGCAAAAATTGACGGAAGAACAGATAAAGGTCGAAGCAAAACACAATAGACGGGAAACATATGTCAATGGATTGGAGACGCATGGTAGCCGAAATCGTCGAAGCGACGAGAAAACGATGGATTTAAGTGAAAATGATCACTCGCGCGCAGTAAATTCGTATAGTAAATGACGATGCTGAGAATAAATTAGAGCATGAAAGAAATACAAAACAATGAACATAATAAATGAAACAAAACAAAATTGAAAATTTTGATATATGTATATATATATATATATATATATATATATATCATCATCGTCGTAATGTCATGACTAGCTTTTTTTCTTTTTTATTTAAAAAATGAGCCAGCATTCAAGGCACTTATATGAGACGCAGATATGATGTTATACGGAGTGGGGTGCCATGCCACTGCTTTCTCCATGATAATTAAGAATTAAATAATGATGAAAACTTTCTGTCGCGTGTTAATTTTGAACCCCGACCGTCGAGTTGACAGCCGAGCACTCTAGCAACTACGCCACCGCGAAAATTATATATATATATAAATATACACATACATAATTAATAGGAGGCCCCTATTTAGATGGACGCGAGTCAGGAATTTAATAATCTTATATAAAACAAAAGAAACCCCGAAAAATCCACTTTCCCGCATGAAATGTGGGGAGCTGCAAGTAATTCAACACTGGTATCATTCGAGCGATTTCAAAAAAAAAAATGCTGCGAAACATTGTATCTGCGCCCTGGTATAAATATATATGAAGGCTTCATTCGCTAGCAGTTAATTTACCGAACAAACTGTATGTATTTTAAACACCTCGACAGAATTAACCAAATTAAATTGCAAAATAGATCTTAAAATTAACATATAATTTGTAATTAGGTTAACATATATTTCATAAGGATTTATCACCACTTAATTTACAAATTATAACGATTAGAATAATCTACAAAAACATTCCAAAACACTTGGATGTATATAACTCCGTCATAATAAATAATTTCAGTTTATATATTCCGATATCTACTCTCGCAAATGATTTTCATTATTGACTTCAATGCACACAATTCCCTATGTGATTGTAGGATTAAATTATAAAACCTATTTGCTTTGGTAGATTCTTTCGATGGCTAGGTGAGCATTTAACGTTTTTGAAGTACGCAACACCTTTCCATGTCAAAATAGTTCCCCTCGGAGGAAGATACATATTTGCGTATATACACATTTTTATATTGTTTCGATGATATAAAAATTAATTAAATGAATAAATAAGACAATCATGTTTATTTGTTTTTAAAATAAATTTAATAACCGTTGTATGTCGGAAGAAGATTGTAGAATTTTATGCGTTGTAAAGAGAACGTTAAACAAAGAAAAAATGGATATGAGAAATCTTGATTGGACATTCGGACATCATTTGTGAATAAAAACTTATATATGTGATCCCGAACTAATTCAGACTGTTTGAATCTTTCTGTTTGCGCCGATATCGATAATGTTCTTAGTGCATCAGCGCGGAGAATCCCGCCTCTTTGTTTTCATGTCGACTTTCTGTCATATGAAGGACGGGAGGTCATTTTAATAAACGTGTGTCGATTTTTTCGCAGCTGCATCGGTTGGTGTATAAATTAAAATTGTTTGTTTTCTGAATTTTGGATTGAAATTATTTTTAAAATTTAAGAATGTATATTGATATTTGAACGGTTCTCAAACGCATCTTATGAGAATTTAACGAATTTGTAAAGAACATTCAGTTCGTTATCGTTTATGTAGGCATAGCAAAAATTGGTCGCGTATGATTAAATTTATGGTATGCTAAATGTGGAAGAAAATCCCCGTGGCATCGTTATCAAAGATAAACTACTCAACCACAGTAGATTTCCCGTTTTGCAGACCCGCGTGGGTCCACAACGTTGGAGATTTTTTCGACTTAATAGAAAGTTAACGTTTTGTTTTTCCATATTGGTTGCGATTTATGTTTAACTCGGTATGTTCTATTTTAAGACATTTACCTAAACTTTTAATCGAGCGGAGCCGCAATAAATACGTATTTTCTTTATATTTGTATCGGTCATTTTTTCAAAACGATTCTGCAAATCTTTTATTAATAAAAATAATTAACCCGTTAGTCGATGTAAGCTTTAGAAAGTTCGAAATTTCCAATTACGTTATTCTAAAGATATTTCAGTATACTAGCGTTAGTTGTTTCGGGAAAAGCTTCGATTCCGTGTATTACATCTATTTCTTTGTATTACACTCTTAGAAGTGCGGGCGTAGACGCCTACCAGTGTCAAAATTAAAATTCTACTCCTTTATAAGAATTTCCTACAGTTCGTTCAACTTTTATGTTGTACTATGTATTTTTTATCAATTATAATTATATACATATATTTCTACTTCTACATCGTTAACCAATTCGTCGAGATCCCGTTAGAAGATCAATAAATATGTATGTATAAAGTACAATCAATAATTGAAATATCAAGTAGTACTTATAAATGCAAATAATAATATAAGCTTTTTTTTATAAAAAAAAAAAATTGGATAAATTACATCTGTATTCTGTTTTTTATACATCGTTACCGGGGATAAAAGCAACTTTCATTAAATTTCGCTGAAATTGTGTATAACAACGTTCTCGAGCATTTTGTTATTTTTAACAATTCCCACGTAGTTGAAACGAAATTATACAAACATAAAAGAGGAATATAATGATGGTTGAAAACGGGACTCTATTCCATTACAAAAGTTCGCTTACAATTCTCTTCTGTGCTGCAATTTTGGTTTCTTTATCCAGTCTGCCTGTGCACACATAAATATATATATATATACATATATATACATGTACATTTATATTATTGAAAATCGAATACTGAATTTTCTTTATATTATTTCGTATTTCGCCCTACTTATATTTGAAATACCGCCTTAAAAAAAGATTTCGCTTGCCATTTATCGTGCAACGTATAAAAAATAAAAAAAATAAAATAAAAAATATTTAATTTATTAAAAAAGAAAAATCGACTATTGAAGGCAAATTAATCCTACAATGCGTGGATTATTCATTTTTTAGAAAAAATTATTCTAATTAAATATCCGAAATTATGCAACCTTTTATATTCCATCTAACATTTAGGAAGCCTCAAAAACTCTATGTTCTTGTAATGCATTAAATAATATACAAGCATAATGAAAAAAAAATGTGACTTTTACTGTATATATATATATATATATATATATATATATATATATATATATATATATATATATATATATATATATATATATATATAAAAAATATTCTATTTTTATTTCCGCAGGAACAAATACCGAATAATCTGAAACTTAAATTATATAACAAATATGTACTTCCGATTCTTGTATATGGTTCGGAAATATGACCGTATACAAAAACAAATTTAAAAAGGTTGAAATAAGCTCAGACAGTTTTTTTTTTTTTTTTTTTTAATAACAATCATATATTTTGGTAAAATTGTATGTATAAAGGTGCAAAGGACCGGAGGAGAATTATATATCAATTAAACTACACATATATCGAGACTGTATATTGATAAATAAATAAATAAGTATTTCAAACTTGTGTGTGAAGTCCTTTGCAAGTGTACTTATATTTATGGGCAACAGTTAGGATGACATAACATAGTTCCAACAATTACCATGCAGTATATCATATGTACAAATAAATTATTTTATATTAAAAAAGGGGGAAAAAATCTTTATATAAATAATTACAACTGTTGCAAACATTTGTTGTTTACCTTTACAAACTTAATTTTGAAACATGTAATGAGTGCAGTATCAGAAGATTGATCAGTTGCTTCAGATATTGGTTTCACGGTTGAATTAGTTTTATTAATTTTTTTTTTATTTATTTTTTATTTTTGTAAGATAAAAGCTAGCTCATGATATTAAATTTATGTCGCATTGCACTTTCAGAGAACTTGAGGAATGCTGAATGATTATTGCTGTTTAAATGAAGGGACTGCATGTTTCCTATTTTATACTTAAGTCGCTGATTAGCAAAAGCAGGACATTCATAGATAAAATGTTCAAGGTCATCTATAATATCTCCCGAACAACAGGTACACCCTGGAACATTAACTAAATGGAACCTGTATAAATAAGCTGCAAACTTGCCATGACAGATAAGACCTGAGAGCTGTAGAAGTTAATATTTAACTTCTTCAATTTCATTCTGTTAGTGACATTAGGGAAGAATTGGTATGTTTTCCTTCCTGTTATGTCAGCATCCCACCTCCTTTGCCATTCTGTCAAAAGCATTTGGGAAACATGCTTTTTAAACAGGTTCATTGGAATTAGCTTGTAGCATGTTATTATCCACAAATTTAAGGGTTGTTAACAAATTCAAGTCACCCAGTATACGAAATTCACTTGTGACTGCTCTGCCCGCAATATATAGATCTAATGGGACGACACCACTAATGATACAAGCAGCTGAGGTGGGAGCAGTTCGATACAAAAATGACGTACTAAGAAGAAATTTTCTCTGTTGTTTATTCACATTTTTTAGAACATTCGGTGTGATATATGTAGCAGCCCCATAACCATAGAGAGACTGAATTAATCCCTTATATAAAATAAGTCCCTGTGTATAATGAAGACCCCAAGTATTATATTGCAATCGACTCATGTTTCTAAAAAGTACATCACATCTTGAATGAATATGGTTGAGATGAGGCATAAATGTGAGCTTATCATCAATCAGAATTCCTAGATATTTTAAGATGGCTGTGTGCTCAATATTTAATTATGTCTGTAATCTTTTTGTTACCAAAAACAGTAAATCTGCATTTTGGTGCAGAAAATGTCAGTCCAAAATTTGTGATGGTAGCCTCAAGAAATTAAATTATCATTCTTATTTGTTCAAAATCATAATACTTAGTGACCTTAAAAATGAGACAGAGGTCATCAGCATACGAGATTAACTCACAATTGTTATTTAGGAGTTTACAGAAATCCTCTACCTTATAATGAACATCGGAATATAGTAAATTCCATAGTGTAGGTCGCAGTACAGAACCTTGTGGAACTCCACAACTGGCTTTCCTCGAGCTACTTGCATCTCCAATGCTGAGGTGAGCAACCCTATCTTGAAAATAGCTTACTAGCACATTAATTAAGCATGGATTGAATTTGTAATTTTTAATTATATCAAAAATTGCAGGTACAGTTATCAAATGCACCTGCAATATCGAATGAGAAAACAACTGCAGTCATCCCTGCATTCAGTGTATTTCTGACTGCGTGTACTAATTTATAAACAGCAGTTTCAGCAGAGTGCCCTGCACGAAACCCAAATTGATTGCCATGTAATAAACACTGTTCATTTATTTTGGATAGCACTAGATGGTTAACAACTTTCTCAAAAACATCTTACCAATGCAGTTGAGTAAAGAGATTGAACGATAAGCAGTGATATCAGAAGATATCTTTCCAGGTTTAGGGAGTAATTTCAATTCAGCTGTTTTCCAGCATTGGGGGAAGACTTGAAGATCTATGCATTTTCTGATAAGTGATGGGAAAAGTTCCTTAAATTTCAGGTTGAGTTGTTTAATTACCTTATTGTTTATTTTATCAGAAGAGGTTGCCTTTTTGTTTTTAAGCCTTTTAATTATGTCATTAACAACTTGACTGACCTCTGGAGGATGCATCGAAGATGTTGGTATAGATATAGGCAGTGTATCAAGTTTATTAGGTAGAAAATGTTTTAAGAAAGCATTACAGTTTTTATAATCATCACTAATTGTTTGCTGAGCAGAGACTATGTTGGGGATACTAACTTTTGGATTTTTTTTTTATTAATTATTTTATATGGTTTACCCCGTGCAGTACTTTCGCTCACAAAGGTCTTCCATTGTTGTAATTTTGCCCTAACTATTTCATGTTTATACTCAACATTCAATTGCTTAAGTGTATTGTTAATATAGAAAAGTTTAACTGAATTTCTACATTTAGTCATCTTTTTGCGAACTAGATTAATTTTATTTTTAATTAGCTCCAACTTATTAGTCCACCAATCACAGGTTGATATTAATGCTGGACTCTGACATCTATGAATAGTCCTACTGAGGTATACATAAGAGAATGATGCTAGATATAAGATTATCGGATAGTAAAAAAAGAATACACGGTTACGGGAACAAACACGGTTGGATGATGCAGCGGAGCGAATGGCTACAACAAAATGGAATAGAAGATAATAGATGGTCAAAGCGGATTTTACAGTGGTGGCCGATGGACAGAAAAAGGAAACAGGGAAGGCCAATGATATAGCAAAGGTAGCTGGGAAAAATTGGTTGAGGAAAGCAAAGGACAGAAGTGATTGGAAGACGTTTGGGAATGCCTTCATCCGGGAGTCGATTGATAAAGGCTTATCGTATGTATCGTGCGATATATAATATAATAATGATGAAAAAATCTATAGTTAAAAACACAAGGTTGCATTTAAGCCTATAGTTAATTTAATAAAAATTTCACCGTAACGAATTCAAATGCATATTAACAACGTTTTCAAAGCGTGTATGTCGTAGAATTTATCGCATATTATCAACATTGTGCACCGTAGAGTCAAAAATACAGGAAATAACAATTTTAAGATCTATTCAACACGGTATAGCGCCTAAAGTCGTATACTAGTTGTAAAATCGTGCATGACGTATAATACGCATTTGTTATAAGGCACCTTTAATTTTTCGGCTACTTAAGTTTATAAAATAGGAAACGTAATACCCACATATATGTATACATAAATGACGGACTTCGCAGCTTAGTGAAAACTCTATTCGCATTCCAGTTCTATGACTAAAATTCGAATCCAATCTAGCTAATAATCGTGACCTTAGCAGCTACTCGTTCAAATGACCGACTGATGAATAAGCGTCAACTCGCTCGAAAGTAAATAAAGTCGCGGGGATGGCAGCACAACACGGCTATCGATCGAATTTATCGGTAAATGAATGCCGGCTTACTCTGAATTAAGATAATAATAAACTACCCCCACTCACCGTTGCCTTCGGTCGTTATTCTATTAATCTTCCTGTTAACGAAAATCGCTTAGGGGGCTTCTACTATCAACTTTGGAATTGACGAAACTTTAAACGTTTCGTCTTTAACGCGTGAAAAAATAAAAAAAGATTTTTCAGATTCCGAGCACAATTTTTAAGATGAAACACCGGTTAAAACTTTGAAATATGAAACGCACCTTCTCCGATAGAATAATATCCGTTATAAGTTCTGAATGTTTATCGTTTATTTCACTCTTGCGATGAAATTCGAAGCTCATCTGCTATAAAAGTCGTACACGTTATCCATTAACGAATGATCGATCATTGTTTTAACCGATCGTCTATAACTTAGCACGAATGCGAGTGGATAAAATTGCACGCATTAGGTAACAGGCCTATTTCATGTTTTATAATTGTTGTTGCCATCGTGGTTATGCTTATTTTTATTAATGTTATTGTTATCATTGATTTTTTTTTTTTTTAAATTGTATATTTGTATAATCAGTGATACATGAAAATACAACGACATACAATGAAAATATAAACACGTAAACATTTGTAAACACTCACACTCTCACATAATTATTTATAATATACATATTTTTTTATATGTTCCGTCAAGCTTTCGCTTGTCGACAGATATTTAAAACTATATGAATATACATTATTTTACTAATTATAATGCTATATCGAGAATTTTTAATCCACATATACACGCATATACACCAAAATTCTCAATCATATCTCATTTACATACACATCCTCTCTCTCACTTACTCTCACACACTCCTGGAATTTTTCCTTTTTTTACAATTTATATCAGGTAGTAGTAGAAGGCTTTGTTATAGTTACTCCTTTTATATCCCGCATCTCCTATTACATATACATTCTTTATTATTATTCTTTTTTTCTTAGTTATTGGTCATTATAATAATTATTATAATTATTATTATTTATAAACGTTATTTATTATACTTTTTATATTCTCTTCATGTTGCATCCAACGTTTCAGTCCTTCCTTCAGTTTGCCTAATCTTTTTTCTTCTATTATGCTTTCCGGTATCGTGTTGCTGTATATCCGGCAACAATGCCCAAACCGCAATCTGCTGATAAGTACAATTTATTTCCGCTTAATGTTTTTAAAAAGTTTACATCCCATCTCTTAATATCAGCAGGGCATACAAATTATCTAATCTTTGTTCATCGCTGAATGTGTTGCAGTATTTCTTTCCTTATTTTTCTTAATCGATACGAAGCTTCCAGGTAATTATCTCATCATCACCGATTCACAAAGCATTTTTTTTTAAAGGCTATTGTAAACAAGGGGAAAGCGTCAGATTCGCTGATTTCATTCGTCAGGTTGAAACTTTACCATCTTGTAAACTTGTGTATAATTGTGTCTTTCTTGTGGGTACCGGGAGATCGAGGTATTCCCGGAAATGAAACTGTAGATTCATTAGCTAGTGGTGTGGTATTCTCTTCAGTTTCATCAATTGATATCGTACATTTTATGCAGTCGGAACATACGAAACTCTGGGAACAGACGTATGTGGAGTGTATACGACAGTCGCCTCTTACCAGATACTATCAATTGCAGCCGTCTCTTCCTAGATTTCCATAGTTATACTATTTTAAAAACAATGTTAATAATAATCCTTCTGTTGTTCCAATACCACATCCGATATTCGTACATAATGTCGCGAATTTCCTTTCTATGGTTAAATAAAAACTAGACTATATTTGGAAACAAAGAGTTCATGACGAAACACTAAAGCAAAATACTGTAAAAGTGAATACAAAAAAAAAAGTTCAATGACCATAGGAATATCAAAAATGATTATGTAAATTTCCATACCTATTAGTCTAAGAAGGGAAAGGCGTACAAAATTGTGATAAGACACATGAGTAAGCGCAACCTAAAGAACCCATACCATTTCATACTTCTTAGATCTGAACCTATTGAAAATGTTAAAGAGATATTTAAACTAAACCATTTATTACATTGAAACTTCGTATCCTAAAAAAAAACAACATACCCTAATGTCTACGTTACAACACTCGAGACATACGAGATTATTCTATAATCGCCCATATAGGTGTGTAAAAAGCGGACAAAATCAAAATTCTTCTAATTGTAACGGAAACTCGAACTCTTTACCGAAATGTGTGCTTTGAGGAGAAGATTCAAATTATAAGGGTTGTATTATCAAAATCTGTATGACAGCAAGTACAAAACCACTAATAATTCTGTAGAAGAGAATCGATCTTAAAATAAGTACCGCTCCTCTAAATTAAATAGTTCAACTAATACAAACCGATACTCTATGCTGCAGCTATACAAGACAGAGATAGCGACGTTAGTCAATTCCGCTAATGCCGGAGATGGTACTCATAAATCGAGATGATAGTATCGAATTAAAAAATACTCTATCTTCTTTAATGAATTTAAATATGTATTCAGTCAGCTAATACAGCAAAATTCAGTTACATTAACCGACCTACATAATAATTATACGAATTGAGAAGATTTTCCAGCATCCATAAATTTTATATTAAAAACAAATTTATCTCTAAAATCGGAACGTAGATGCAGTTCATTATTTTACTGAAACGTATCGCATGGAAATCTACTCTAAAAATATAAGTAAAATAAAAGAAATAAGTAATATACCGCGCTATATACTCGACGCGGTGAAAGTAAAAAGAATCATAAAATGGAAATTTACCCAAATTTCATATTATAAAATATTGTTAATAAAAGAATTCTAGAATTTACTTAAATAGACGGAAAATTTCTAGTGTTTTAGAAGAATTGTCTAAGATCTTCGATCTGCATTATTATAATGGTGAAGATAGAATTCCTAATAAGTTCTGCTATTGGTAAAGCGCAAATATTAAAGGAGACTGTGAAATAAATCTCAATAAGTGGGAGAATATGCCTACAATGTTCGAACCAAAAACCTCGAGCCACCGCAGAAATGAAAAGAACGTTAATAGGTGCAAAATAGAGCAATGCAGGCGCCTTTAAATGTTGGCTGTGCAGCAAGCGTTCTGCACGGATCCTATGTAGTCACCTCAGTATGCATCAATAGCGGACGATACTCCATATACTCGGATAACGAATGAACTAATATTGATCATAACGATGATAATAATGATAAACAACAGAAATGAATTGAAATCACTAAAATAAAAGTTACAAAACTTTTCGGCTATTCAGCCGTCATCGAGTGAGAATTATGTTGTTTAACAAATTCAATATCAGATTATTATTATAAATAATGTTTTTTATTTTGTTAATTTTTATAAATTGTATATTCATCATTTTTACACTTTTTATTTCTTACATATTGTGTATACATATACGTTTTTTAATATCATATTTTATAATGTTCACTTGATAATGGCTTACTAGTCGAAAAGCTTTGTGATTTTTATAAACATTTAGTGATTTTTATAAACATTTAGTGATTTTAACTCATTTCTTTTGATAATTTTTTAAAAAATCACTATATTTCACATTCGTCAAATAATAACAATAATAATATTATTAACAATAAATGATAATAACAGTCATAATGTCAGTAATAATAATAATAACGGTGATAACAATACTGATAGCAATGATGATGATGGTGTTAATAACAATAATTACACGACGATACGCAAAATGAAATTTCTAGAACCTACGCTAGTATTAAAGTTCGTTGTATCTGTCAGTTGTAACGTTATAAATTCTAATTAATTAAATCCCGCGTAAAACGGAAAGACCCACTATGCCCTATATGTATGTACCTTTACAAACGACCCCCGTTAAAACTCTGCATTTGACGTGCAACAACTTGTAGCAAGTTTATGCGGGAACCGTAACAAATGTCCGGTATATAAATATACATATATACATATTACAATATATAATGGATATGTAAATATAGCTCTGTCGACAACGATATTCTGTTGTAGCTATTTACAGGGAATAATAGCAACCTCTTACGATATTAGCCATATTTTATTTATTATTACACCCGTTTATTCAACACCCTATATATCAGTGGCAACCAAATACATATATACACACATTATATAAATTATATGTAATTTCGTGTGTAATAGTTTGGTAAGCGAGGTAAATATCACGCGGACCTTCTATGACGTACATTGAAAATCACGCGTCGTCTTATACATTTATGGTTAATAATATGCAGAAAAATCACTCGGTGGTTAATAATAGTAAAACAAAGTATGTAGTCTATTCGAAGCAACATTCAGTAAATTGGAATTATTTTGAATTATATTCAGGAAATAGCGCTAAACTAGATACGATTTATCGAGATTAAATATGCGAGAATACAGTTTAATCGTAAATTAACAGGATGCGAACATGAGCTCTTATCGAGAAAAAAACAATGTAGAAAGTTGAATTATCTGTTCTACTATTTATGGCAGTTCTCTTCTCTTCAATTCCATATAAGACATCTATACCATCTCGGGCTGTCGTATGGGATACTTCATCGGGCTGGTACAGCTGAATACCGTAATATTGAACCCCTAAAAGTTCATCAACGTGCGATACTGAGAATATGTTTCCGAAAGCAATTGCCATTTATTGTTATTCAACTGTATAGATTTCAGTTATGTGCTGAACAAAGCTGGTAAATTTAAAATTTCATTCGATAACAGTAGGACACGATCATGATGTATATAGTAAAAATAATAAGACAGGCTTTGTACTCGATCGAATATAATTCCTTAAACCCGGAGGTAATTCGGTTCGCTAGCTCGCTCGCTTGCTCGCTTGCTCGCTTGCTCGTTTTGCAAGTTAACTTCCCATATACAACGCGCCAATAGAAGTGTCACTTCAAAAATTATCAAAATCATTCGTTTGTATTATGATATACTTGTGTTGATACTTTATTATTCGAATTAACGTGTTACACTTTGTTCTATTTATCGAGGCGCAATAAACTGCACCGCTAGTTTAAGCTTAATCAGTGTATTATTCCCCTTTACGATATTTGATGATATATAAACAACCACTTGTACGCTCATATTTTCGAGAGCTGCAGTTTTCACTCTCAGTCATCCATACGTCTATTTTAAACGAGGTAATATTTATACTATAATTTAAATGTATACATGTATAAATGTGAGGATTTGTGATACATATATATATATATATATATATATATATATATATATATATATATATATGTATATATATATATATATACTAGTTAGTAAACAATTAAACACACTCGATCATTATTGCGCAAAAAGTTCGCACAAAACACATAGCGTGCAAAAATATATTCAGCCTATACGTATAATTTTTTTTTTTTTTTTGTATTAAAAATTTTATCGCTGTTCTGTAAAATGCTAGTAAAAACATTTAGTAATTCCGGAATTTCTTGTGTAGCATATCAAAAGCAAATAATTGAAATTATTCATCTTCTAAGTTAAATTCATTTTTATATCGTACACTCTTGTATAGTCTGAGATAACATATGCAAAGAGTACTACACGGTCGACAGTGTCTATTACTCTCCACATTCACACTTATCACCCTTACTTAAATGAAATTAAAATGAATAAGGCCTAAATTTTCGGGTAGTGTAGAAATCGGAAGTCATTTCGATTATGCGACTATGTAATACGTTGGGTATTAAATAGTATCGCTCGGTATTATCATCTTTTTTGGCAAATTTCGAAATAATATCATTTTATAACTTTTAGACAAAAGATGTATTGAATTTTAATTTCAATGTGATCATTTATACTGAATTTTCGTATTACGGTGTTCCTTCTATTAATCGCTCATTAAAATATGTAAAGAAGTCAACGTTTCTAATAACATATTAATATTTTATTAATAAAAAATAATGTAAATACAACTTATGAATTTAACAACACGCAATATCAGCATCCATACTATTTGCATCAAGAAAAAAAAGCTAACAATTAAACAATTCAAAATAGTATTGGATGAATATTATGTTAAAAAATATCAAAGTTTATGGGATGAATACAATGGACTAGCGAAACAATATTTTCCCAGTGTAGACAGAAGACTAAAAAATGTTGTATTCGTGCCAAATTATTTCAATACACAGTTTATTAGCGGACATGGATTATTTAAAGACTATTTATATAAGCATGGAATATCGCACACGAATAAATGTGCAATATGTAATTTAACCGATCATGTAAAGCGTATACTCACAGGATTACGTCAACGCTGATTTCGCAGATATAAATGCAACAGAATTGGTGGATAAGCAGTTCAAAATATTTGACGTTTTCACAGTATCAGAAATAACATACCGCAAAATACATCTACATATATTTTAATCAAATTAATTGTATAATATCATCTTAATGTAAAATGGGCTAAACTGAGCACCGTAAACTTAATTGGATGGGCTCTTTTCAGTTCATTATTTATAAATTACATGTATATCACTTATAAATAAATTTACCCCATCGTAATTTACGAACTGGGGACCAAAAAAAAAAAAAAGTTGCGGATGTATATAGCACTATATACAGAAATATTAATAGATATAATATATACATGTATATATATATATATGTATGCATTAATATATATATATATATATGTGTGTGTGTGTGTGAAGTTGAAATCTTCTATGCATTTACAGTGAACCGGGTAGCCGATGCTTTCGTGGCAACGATTATTATTGTCTTCTTCGGTGCTTCTTTACTTCCCAGCAAATTCGTGCTTATTTACCGAGCACGTAAGTCGTTATTAGGTGTGTTTCCTACAGTCCTTTTACCATAACAAATTATCCTCCATGATGGAATTTTAAATGATTGAAAGTACCGTTAAGTGACGACTACCGTACATGGACGTTAATATATTTTGTACGTGTATGCGCATAATATGTGTTTTACATATAACAAAGTTTAAATATGTGAATTTTGAAATACGTACTAATACGAATAGGAGCTAATCAAACTAGTGGATGGGACTGAAAAAAAAAGTGCCGAATAAAAAATAAACAGAAGAAATTCGTTATATATTTGTAAGATGCAGTAACAAAGATTGCGAACAAATAGAAAACGAGAATACAGATACTTGGGTGTAATTATTGACAAAAAATTTAAGATGGAATAAACACATAAGTTCTGTGGAAAAAAAAATCGAGCAACATTGCCAGCATTGTATACATTACAAAACTACGTTAGCGAAGAAACATTAAAAATAGTATATAACGCGCTGATAGATTCACGATTAAGATATGGTGTGCAGGCATGGGGTTTAGCTAAGAAGTGTTATACTGTACGTATCGATCGTTTACAGAGAAAAGCCTTACAGCTAATTACAATAGATAATGATAGTGAATTACATAAACTTTTGAAGGAGGAAAACATGCTGGATATAAAAGGATTGTGTTTAATGGTTAGAATGTTGGATTATATTAGAAATCGGAAACCTGTAAAAGGTTAGGGAAAGAAAAGAAATAACATACGATCTAAGGAAGATACAAAAATATCATAATACCGAAATCGAAGCATGAAAATCAGACAGATGTGTACATAGTGCCGCGTATGATGAACGTGATATCGGAAGAAATATTGAACGAAAGGGTGGAGAGGAAACTAAAACGTGAATTAAAAAAATGGTTACAAAATAAGGAAAATGTGGATAAAATACTATAAGAATAATGAAATAACGAGTATTATGAAATACAAATATAGTATGATACAATGCGGATGCCAGGGTTCTACTACCGATTGGAAAATTAAAAATTTGGTGTAAATGGGAGCCTATATGTGGATGATTAGAGTGGAAATATATTGTTTGCAAATTGAAAGGTAATATGAATTAAAACTACTCTAACAGATGTATAACTATATTCTATGTGTGTGTGCATGTGTGTAGTATGTGAGCGTGGTACTGATCAGTACTTAAGCTCACTTTGGGAGTTATGTTAGAGAGTATGTGAGAGTGTAAATGAGTTATAATTATATAAATAAACGGTAATTAAAGAAATTAATATAATAAATGTAATCAAAATAAAAATTTATATTAAGCGTAAATGTATAATATTAAATCAGTCGACAAGCGAAAGCTTAACGGGATAAGTAGTATTAAAATAATTGTATTATGTCGTATGAGTGTTGTTGTGTGTATATATGAGGCGTGATTATGAGTGTATATATCATAATAAATTTATCACAAATATACGTTTAAAAAAAAAAAATTCATAAACTCCGTACCATTTTAAAAAAGAAAAATTAAAAATTCAGCTGATAAAATGAAATATGGCGGATGATGTATTTGTGACGTAAAAATGATTTCTCAAATTAGACCGAATCATAGGAAAAGGATCGAAAGTAATTTTTTTAATAATTCCGAATTATTTATTATACGAATATTTTCAATTATATTTAGCAGCAGTCTAAAGAATGTAATTAATATTGTTCTAAAAAGTTAAATAAGCTGCTAGAGAACATATACATATATATATATATATATATATATATATATATATATATATATATATATATACACCAATTAATTATTGTCGACAAAAGTCGCAGGTGGCGCAGGGAAAAATGGTCGTTAAATATCTATCACGTCATCCGTAATTACCTTCTTCGGCTAACGTTTGCAAATTTAGTTCACTCGTACAAACGAGCGGTGCCCCGTCATCGATCACCAGAATCAAGTTGGCAACAACTTTTGACGACATCCCGTTTAAAACTTGGTCTGCCTTCGGGTTTGATACGCCTCACTTGTTTCCCGACATTTGCTTCGTTTACCATTTCTCCTTCTTCGTCTTCGAATAATAATAATAATAATGATAGCAATAATAATGGTAGATAATTTCTTTCGAACGAATTTGAACTTATACGCCATTTTACGTCTATTTTGTTTTTAAACTCGTCGTTCCAAGTTTAATTTTGCCACGGCAAACTACTACGACTTTCATTGTTACGAAAACTTTTTTTTAATAAATATTTATTTTTTTCTCGAACCGGACCTAGAACGGGATGTGGAAAAGTAATTTATTTTCCGAAATTTTTTATTCGAGGTTTCCACGCCACACTTTTTGAATAGTTACTGTAAAGTAATGCGTCGTTATGTCAGTTTTCAATGGAAGGTTTAATATCGTCGTTTACAGCTTATTCATTCCAGTCGATATATTTATTATACCGGAAGGGAGGGCTTTCCTTCTTTAATATGTCCGTGCTTAACGGAACAAGTACAACACTACAATCCCATGCCATTGAGTTTGTATACATCGATATTGAGCACGCAGGTTAGTTAATGAGGAAAAAATCGAAAGCATCTGTTTCTTTTTTTGGCCTGCCTGTAGCTGCACATCACAACAACCTGTCCTGTATTATTTGATGTATTAAGTAACCTGTTTGGTCGGTCGACTCCCATCTTACGTTCTTCATGATACAACTGAGCGACGGCTATAAACCGGCACAGCCCAAACTTTCGAAGTATTTATTTAATTTTATTTCGGATCGTAACAAATAGCGGAAATCGCCGTTTTAGTAGAAGAGTTCAATGAAAATAATTAAAGACCGACCGAAGGTTCGGTTTCAGTTTCGGCCAAATATTAGCCGAAACTTCGGCCGCGCCGAAACTTAGTGTAATTATGACTCATTAATTGTCGCGCGTCGTTCGGCTAACTTCCGGTTATAACTTGTGTTTAATTACCAATATACTTATGGTAAAATTGATACTCTTTTATGTAATGAATGGAATGTTTTAACGAACATCACAGCTTGTTTGAAATTTTTCTATGAGGCCACACTTGATTTATCATTTGATGGCGCATGCATATCAATAGTAATACCTTTGATATCATTATTAAAGCGCAAGCTACAAGTTCGATTCGAAAAGGAAGATGAGATGCTGACAAATATGAAAAACTCATTGTACGCGTCATTGAATACCAAATTTTCTTTTATAAAAAGGCACCCTTCATTGATGGCTGCGACAATGCCGGACCCAAGATTTAAATCGAAATATCTCAATTCCAATGAAGTGGATGCTGCAATGAGAGAAATAATATCTTTTTTGACAGAGGATGACGACGACGTAGAGGATCCTATACTTTCTGGCGGTGGAGAAAATGTTCCCTCAGTTTCTACAGAATTGGTATTGCCAGCCTCCAACCTACAGCAAGAAATAAAGAGTCTTTGCGATATACACGATAATATTCCGAAACAGATGCAGGCAACCATATCTGAAGATCAAAAAACTGTTTTGGAAAAAATAATTCAATCTTATCTGTCGGAGCCATTATTGCAACGCAATGCTGACATATATTGTTATTGGAACAGTAGTCCATATCCTACCCTGAGAAAAGCCGTTTTAAAGTATCTTTCTGCTCCACCTACTAGTGTTCCCAGCGAGCAGTTGTTTAGTGCCGCTGGACAAATATACGCAGATCGTCGGAGTAACCTGCTTGGCGAAAACGAAGAAAAATTACTTTTCTTAGCGTACAATATAAGACTTTTTAATTACGAATATTAAATCTAATTTCAATTTATTATTTAATGTCAAATTGTGAATATAACATAAATAATAACTATCTTTGTTAAATATTGCAACTATTACTTTTTATTGTATTTTACGTGAGTTAATTGTCTGTATTTGTGTATAAAATACACCAGATTTTAATATACAATAGAAAGTTTAATATGTCTAAATAAGTTTCGGTTTCGGTTTCGGTTTCGGCTGAAAATCTTGTTTCGGTCGGACACTAGAAAATATCATTATACTCATTTGAAGAATGTGGTAAATGTAGTGATTTTTATTAAACAACAAAAAAGAATAAATTAAGATCATTAAATGTTTTTTCTTTGAAAAAAGCTTTTAGTGATTTTAACTTCTGTTTTTCTGTTTATCATTATACTAGTTTCTTATATTCCTTCATTCGTAGTTAATTCGGTGAATTTATCTCTAATAATAACTGCCCGACGACCAAGAACAACATCTGGTCTATATACAAGCTATACGGCCGTTTAAATTCATTCAACAAGGTTGTCAACGCATTTTTCGCGTTTTAACTTGTGTAGTTTTGTGTTTTGATTACGATCATTCGTAGTCGCGATCATATTATCAGCTGTTTAGTGAAAACAATTTACACGGTTGACACTACGTAATTGACGTGTTGGTTTCCATTACCTGATCTGCGTTTTATGTCGATAGTTTCGTATTTATTTCCAGATGGTTTTTTCATTAACAATTTTAACGTCAGTTTTATACTTTTTTTCGTAAAATTTACCATAGATAGCGCAACTGTTAGAATTTCAATCCTTTTCGCACAGCGCACATTTCCGTAACGTGTTAGGACCTATTCTGAACTTTGTCACGTAAGCAGACTATCAAAAAAAAAAATTAGCGCGTACATAATGCGCAACTGACATCGTAAACAACGGGATACAATAATGCGGAGCTAGCTTAAAATGTTACAATAATTTAAATTTAACATTTATTTATCACGTTCTATATAAAGTTCGAGGTTTAAAAAATGCGAAGGCAATTTATCTTTGACGCGTCGTCTGTAATCGACTATAATTAAGGCGGTAGTGATTTTTCATCGCCTTCTACCAGATTTTCTCATCCGAAAAGACTAGGTTTTAAGTCACCGGATGCTCGCCTACTCGCTATTGATTTTAACTAACCCCGCTGGAACACGTATATCTGGACCGAGTTATTCGTATCCTACAGTTAATCCAGCGATTATCGTTTCAGCTAAGAAACACGCGTATTTTTCTCTGTTTACCTCGTATAGATTTAAATTTATTTATCTCTAATACGTACGTACCGCGTCGTAATAATTATTTATAATTCTTTCTTTATATTTAAGTCATTTTCTACAACGAACTCGAGACCATATTTGGAAAATATTTCTACTTGCCGTCTGAAAATTAATTCTAATATCGTCGATTTTGTTTCAATTATTGTTTTGTGTTTTTACTACTTCGCGAAAGTAATAAATTCGTTAAAAAATATTTTCGTAGTTTCGTAAACACAACAGTCTGACGAATAGAACGCAAGATATACATCGCGGCTAATGTTTTTTTTTCCGCGGAATATTAATTGTGTAGCTTTGCCGTTGTAACATGATCGATAATTGTTAGCTTCGTAAATTTAAAATATTGGCTCGACAATTTCAACACTGTTGAAGTGTTAAACATCTTTAACGTTAACAATACTCGTCACATTAATTGTGTCAGTTGAAACGAAGTCCTAACGATTTAATGCGATTTGAAAAAAAGAAACAGGCGGTAAAGTTACGAGTAAAAATTACTGTTCGTAAATCATTTAAGTAATTTTCATGTTAGCATTAAAAAAACGCATTATAAAAAAGAAATGTGTCGTATTTTGACCATATCATCAGGGGCGAAAAATATAAAGTACTCCAGATGATAAACCGCAAACACCTATTTCAATGCCCGTTAATGCCGGCAATTATCAAAGAAGAGGATTTTCTGTCCAGGAGTATCAATGACGATGCCTGGAGGCTGATAAATTACTGAAGTAATTTCATATAGATTTCATATAGATATTACGTTTCAAATTGTATTGTATATTTACATGGCGTCTTGTACACGATAATAATTAATTCCCCTATGAAAAACGAATCAAGACTAATATCGTCGATTGGTTAAGTTTTTTACTTATTGAACACGGCGTAACGACTGAAAAGTGTTCCGTTCGATTATTTAATAGCTAACACGACGAGTGCAGTTTGTTAATACTGCGTTATAGAACGCTGGAATGAAATTCAAAAAGTTTAAAAACGATTATGGTCGTACACAGAAAAGTGGTCGACCTACTGATCTAACGAAGACGGAAGATGATAATAATTTCTAAATTAAAGGAAGACCTATTTCGACTTATTATCAGCATCCTCGATTATACACAATACGGATATATGTACATACACGATCGAGAGAGAGAGTGTAGGTGTGAGCGAAATACACGGATATATGAACGAATAGACGCATTAACGATATCAACGAATTTTCCTTTGCTTGGAATACGTCAAAAGCTAGCGAAGCAAACTTTCAAAATTAGTTTATGCTCGCGATGAACGAATATTTATAACGGGACAAGTTCATTCGAGATAAACCTCGACCGACACAAAACCGCGACTTAATAAATCGTGTTATCTACACCGAGAAAATTCAATTTTCTTCTAGTTCAGTTCCTACTAGAAAATATATCCACGTTATCTATGTAGTGTATATAACACATATATATATATATATATATATATATATATATATATATATATATATATATATATATGTATCCGTGTATAAGTAAATAATGTTACACGTGGGTACATGTAGGCATATTATATATATATATATATATATAAATATATAAAAATATACATGTATATATATATATATATATATATATATATATATATATATATATATATATATATATATATATGCATCCGTGTGTAAGCAGATAATATTACTCACAAGCATATATAAATAAATATATATATACATATATATATATGTATGTATATATATATATATATATATATATATATATATATATATATATATATATATATATAAATATATATGTATATATATATATATATATATATATATATATATATATATATGTATATATATATAAAGTTTAGATCATTTTCGCAATGTACATTTGCGTTCACTCGGATAATCTATTTATGGGTTATATACGTGCGCACGATATAACGAAATGTATAACACTCGCATATGAGTGGGGAAGTAGTTGAGCTTTATTTTCACGAATGTGATATTACAGACGTTCGCCGGTTGAGATGTTCAGAATTCTAAAGGAAGTATTTATTACCGTTGTTGGACATTTAATATACAATATAAATATTACGAATAATATTTAATCAAGATAATGCAAATAGGCGTAAGAAATTAAATTAAATTATCGTTATTTGAAATACTAAGAAGCCGACAAAAATTATTCCCCAGAATTGATAAATCGAGATTTTGACAAACTACAGTATACAGCTCTATGTAGGATTCACGCTCGGATTTAATATTGTATTTGACTGCAACTCTACCGAAGAAATAGAAACTAATTATATCTTTACATTTTCTCGCTAGTATTAATACCTTTTTGTTTCATATTTTTTCTTATTTATATCATCTGCCATTTGTCGAATGTAATCGATGGGTTTTTTGGTCTGCTTTTATATTTTGATTTTTCGCATGCTGTGTAATGATAGTTTTGAACTTATTCCATGATTCTTCAGTGTTTAATAATTCCTTTTTACATGTTGTCTCTTTTCTTAATGTAATTAGCCATCCGTTTCTTTAGTTTGGCATATTTCTGCCATAAGTGCGTTATGATCCGTCCCGCAATTCATACACGGATATGTTTGAACATCTCGTATAGAAGTCTTCATCATTTTCTTGTCAATATGTAATCTATTTGGTTTTTGTATTTGCGATCTGGTGATCTTCAAGTATAGAGTTTGCGCGCATGATGTTTGTAATTTGTGTCGGCCGCAGAAAAATTATTTTCGGGGTGCAGAATTCTAAAAGTATCTCTCCTCGAGAGTTTCTGATGCCTACTCCATATTTACCTGTTATCCTTCTAATATCATCCACCTCCTCTGTGTTACCGATTTTTGCATTGAAGTCCGCCCTATTTACTAGCAGTATTTCTCTTCTGGCTGGAATACTTCTCAAGGTTTCTTTAGTAGTCGATAAAATTCTTCAGTCTCTTCCTTTGTTGTTGATTGTTAATGTTCACGGGTATAGTTCCTAGTTTTAAGCTATACAATACGATCGCTTATTGTTCTATATCCTAAAAACCGCGGTTCTAACTTCTTTATTCACAATCAAAGCAACACCGTTTATAGATTCTTGACAATTACTGTTATAAAATGTCCGGTAGTTTTCCAGTGTGTTTCCACAATTCAAGTGATTGCTATATTCTCGGTTAGTTTTTAGACTATATATATATAAAATATTATTTTTTGCGTACAATCTGTCCTTGAACAGGACAATAAGTAGCATTGATATTTTGCAAGTGTTTCAACATATATATATATATATTATATACGGTACTCGAGGGTTGATAGATCGTGTTAATATCCATAGTGTCGGATAAGCGAACAAATTAAGTAAGTTCATATATGGGAATTTAGTTCAAAGTTTTACTTCATAAGATGTCTGTGAGTGTCATAACATATATATATATATATATATATATATATATATATATATATATATATATATAAAAATTATTGCTAATAAAGTGGAATTTGGCTAGCCATGTAGCTCGAAGAGATACAGCAGATGTACAAAGCAGACGGTTCGAAAAGCACAGAACAGAAATGAATGGACAAAATTGAGAAAATCCTTCACGCAGGAGTGGATAGATAAAGGCATATCGTGATATCCTGATATATATAATATACATTTGGTTTATAACTTTGTCATTTACACCGTCTTTCGTTTCTTACATTTTTATTTTTAATTTATTTTGGTCGTTTTTTATACTTTCTAGTCCACTTGAAAATGGCTTAACAACCGATAATATTTGAAGTTTTTTTACAAAATGTTAAATTTAGTGATTAAATTACTACCATTCCACACCAGTTCATTATTATAGATATTGTCGTTATAAATGTTATTTATTATTTATTTTTGATAAACGTAATTATATTAATAATAAAAAATCAATTGAAAAATTATTTAAATCACTAACATTTATTTTCTTGTGGAAAACAGGAAGCTTTTAAATAATTTTTCAATTGATTTTTTATAATCCACGTTATAAAAACTTAAAATATTAATAATAATAATAACTATAACAATCAATCAATCAATCAATCAATCAATATATTTTATGGAAAGTAAACATTTGGATATGTAATGTTCACAAATGCGCGTCGTGTGCGCGAGTGCGAGCTAAATCGGATATAAATTCAAATTATTCGGAATTGTTAGATGGACAGGTTTGTGTTTATTACTACTCTATTGTCGTGTGTATAAATTATGATTTCTCCTTACTCTTATACTCTCTGCATCGAGTACGATGTCGGATAAACATCTCTCTATTTCCTCGGAATATAATTCTCAATTAATAATAATAATTATTTATTATTATTTTACGATTGTATTTGATTACGATTATTAATGCGTCCTATTTTTCTCACAATATCTGAAACAGGGAAACATTTTTTCGTGAAACATTTTTTCGTGAAACATTTTTTCGTGAAACATTTTTTCGTGAAACATTTTTTCGTGAAACATTTTTTCGTGAAACATTTTTTCATGAAATATTTTTTCGTGAAAACATTAGTTATTATTATTTATAGGAAAAAAAAGTTTTCTATACGCTGTATTTTACCTAAAGACGTTTACGAAAGGCAGCTTCGTTAAACGACTTTTAGGGTCGTTCGCACAATCTGCCTCTTAATGTAGTCCGGGTCTGTTCTTCAGCTGGAAACAGCCTTCGTCGGCAGGGATTGTCGTAAATAAATAGCCTACCGCGTAAAGTAATAAAAAAAAGAAAGTTTGCGAATAATCGGTCCGAAAAAAGTTTAGCTAAAAACGCGAAACTTTAGAAGAAAGTTGTGGTATGGAAATAACTCTGTTCATTTTTTATCGTAAACGTCTATATAATATTTACATACATATATAAAATAAAAATTATAAAAAGTCTTCGCGTTCGATTAACTTTACCACTAATTACTACTAATTACTTATTTCGATCCATCGCTTTTTCCAAATATCAGTTAAGAATTCGCCATCTTTTCAGATTCAGTTCATCTCGCTAATCGTGTAGCCTCTGCAGTTATTTCATTGAGAAGTTATTAAGGAAGTCTTTCAAGGATTTCCAACTTTCCGCTCTAGTTGCATGTACAATGTATGTCTTGAATGCTAGCAATTCTGAAACTCGATGCCGGATATTTTACGTATGTCATCTTCCCACCTGGCAAAAGCTTCGTATTTCTCCTGTAAGTGATATAGCGTGCGCAAGAACGATTCAAACCTCGAACTAAAGCAATCAAAAACGAAACGCGCGAACAACAGTAATTATAACTGAAGTGATACCGGACGGCACATATAGACAGCTAAGTTATGTCATTACAGAATGTCCGAAATGCGAACAATAACGTCGTCAGTCGTCAATAACTGAACACTAGATTGAAGCGAAGCACTACGGGACAATGAAGATGTGTAATCTAAAAATAACCGATTTAAAAAAAAATATATTATAAACTAAACAAATAGTATTGTGAATAATTTTTTTTTTTTTTTTTTTAAATTTATTGTATCTAATTTCCGTGGACGCAAATGACCTTTTTGTAGTCGAACGTCGTAAAATAAAAATTATATTAAAAAAAAAAATAGGTTAAACGTTTCATGGTAAATTGAGTATTTTAATAATGTTTTACAATATTTCCTAGAATCGACGAACGTGTAATGAACGCGACTTAATACGCGTGAAAAAATATCGATTGCGAATTGAAAATTTTCCACATGCGGATGTATGTCATCGATTTGTACGCTAAATTTTACTGACGTTCGCTTAAGTATCTAAATCGACGCTTAAAATTTATTTCATCGTTAAAACAACAAAATGAAAATCAAATAAATAAATCGATTTGAAAATTATTATTATTATTATTATTATTTTTACACTATTCGCATTTAGTTTTCTTTGTATGCTAATGAGAATTTTAATCGGTTATATTTATTATTGAAAATAAAATTTCATTAGATTTCCTTCGATTTGATTTATTACTATTATTACCGTTACTATCTGCGGATTCAAAGCTGCTATTTGTATTGGTGCATCGATGTGATAAAAGGACTTTTCCTCGTTGGGTTTTGATTAATTACTAACGCGGACCTCTTTCTCTAGTAAAACCTAAATGAGCGAAATAGCGGCTATTGATGGATAGATTCGTTATTCGTCAATAGTCGCACGGTGCAGAAATAACCGCCTAAACTTCGTCTCTTATTTGCCAGCACTACTACCGAGACGCCCTTTATAACAAAATTGTTTATCACCGGTCCGCTTTTCGCGTTAATTACCGTATATTCTATCTTGTTTCTGTTTCTGTCAGATGTTACTCGTGCGCGACGACAAGTAGACAGGGATATCGAGATAAAAGCTATTTAATCGCGATATGTTGAACAACATAAAAAGGCAACCAATATATATATAGGCTATTTTCTCGATATCATCCGGAGGGATTCAACTGATCCCTACCTAACTACGTTCTGGTTTCAAAAACTTTCGTAAAATACTACCACTATCATCGTCGTCTTGGGAAACTGAATTCTACTCTATCGACATTTAGCCCTGTTTTCGGCATAAAAGTTTTCGGATCAATCGGCAATTTATAACGGATCGGAAAAACTTTTCGAGTCATTAATCTTTAACCTAGATCGTCGCGAGGAGGATATCGTTTCGAGACTTCGAACGTGTGTGTATGCACACCTACTGAACTCGGATACAGGGACTAACTCCGATAAAGACGACGGAGAACGGAACAACTCCGGACGAATGTCGATGCTCGGAAGTGGTTATTAAAGTTCGCTCGATTAAAATCGAGCCGTATATTAAACGTTATCATTATCATCGTCGTTATTATCAGTTACTTTTTACGGTTATCATCACATTTTTATTACGGTGCACGCAGCGAAGAACTGACTTGTAAATAATTCGCCCGATTTCCACCGTACGGCTAAAACTAATTTTCGATATACGTACTAAAATCCTCTGTCGAGAAAAATATTATATAATCGAGAAATATAGACGAATTGAACTTTTCAAAATTTGATCCTACATAAGTAGCGAAAAATGGATTTGGTCTAATGTCACGCCGAACAAACGATATAGAAGAAATAAAATAGTGACAATAAGAACGATGGAAATATGTTATTAATTCTTTCAAACGAAACAGAAACATTCATCCAGCAGCTGACTGACGTCTAAAAAGTGATCCTGATGTTTAGATAATTAAATTAAGCTTGTACTTGTTCGCAAGAAACGGTTAATATCTACAGCGCGGTGATTTGCACGATACTAAAATCAGGTTTATACCGTTACTTGCGGAAAAATTCAGTTATTTTCAGTCGGATTATTTTTTAACGCAATTTTTGACTACCCACGGCAAGTTTATGGAAGATTTACATCGGTTCCACATCGAATCCAGTGATCTATGTTATAAAATATGGAAAAAGTGACATCGTTATACATATACTTGCCGGATTTAAGTATCCAAATGTTAAATTAGATATCAAAAATTCTAATTTTAATCACTATTTCGACCTAAACCTTATTTCAGTACACTTAATCATAATATATATATATATATATATATATATATATATATATATATATGTATATGTGTGTAAGATGATAGCATTACTCTCCATTTATTTAACGTTACGAAACAGTAAACTGTACAAAGCAAAAGAAGAAAAACCATTAGTAAATAAATCTATTTGTTTGTTATTTTATTTATTTTTTTTTTAACTTTAAATTACGGAATAAACACTTTCAAGATCGATTTTACTTTTTAGATGCATTTACGAATTGTTAAAATAATCTTATCTTTATTTTAATTGCATTATATTGTATTATTAATAGATAAACAATTTACTTTTTAGTTAAAATCGCGTGGAAGTTAATTCATTTAAGAAACGTTTTATAAACCGATTTTGATTGCAAAAATGGCATAATGTATAAATTTCCACAAGAAATACAAGGTGAGTCAATTCATACTGCTTTATTTAACATTAGCGCAGTAGTAAAAAAGGACTGTAAAAGTATGAAAAAACATGGCCAATTCCGTAATTTAACAGTTTACCAAAAGAAATGGCTGCATTATGTTTGGATAGTGATGAACATTTTGTTTTCGATGAAACATATCTCGAAGAGCAACAAAGTGAAAAACAAGATATTATCAACGACAAACGTTGAATGCACTCGTTATAAATGAATAAAACCGATTGAAAGTCTTCAAGCACAACTGAATATTAAGGAAGTTACATTATCAGATGGTGAAAGAAAATTTATTATTGAAAAGTTTCTTGGAGAAACAACAGAACGCTAATGGAGGATTTTGAAAAAGAATGCGAACGATATAAAATAAGTAACGACGAAATAAATTCAATGTTTAAAATTATTTATCGAAGATAATGTTAACGAGTGGTACGGCTCAACATTAAAAAAAAAGACACACACAAAAAAAACTATCATTCATAAATTTGGCAGCGTGGTGTGATTCATTTTTACAAGTCCGATAAAAGTTGGGCAAATATTAGGTTTGCATACAATTTCATAAATCGTTCATTAATAGATTGTGCCTCAGAGAAAGAATTATTATTATTGGAAAATGAACGTGAAATATCAAATACTTCTGGAATAAATCATATTGTTATAGATTTATCATTTAATATACAAAATAAGTTACATAAAGAAGAAATACAAACAGCGGAACAATCGATGAACGAACTAATATGATACAATGTATACAAAACAAAATGAGAATAAATTTAAACATGTTAAAATGAATTTAGAGGGGAAAAAATATAGTACAAGTGCTACAAATGTGTGAAGAACTAGGAAAATCGATATCATTCACTGGAATTATGTCGTAAATGCGGAAACAAAAAAAACACAATTAGAACTATTGCAATAATTTATTGGGTAACAATGTAAAATTTGATTGGACTGAAGATTGTGAACAAGTAAAATCTATTTATTTAGAATGTTTATCAATCCGTGAAGCTAATATTTATTGGCAACACTGGCTAGTAGGTCGACTGTTTATTGTTATATAACGGATCGCATTGAAATACTGAAAGTAAAAGCACGAACAGACGAGGAACTAGGAGATTTAGTATACTATCTCCCACTATACAATTTTAAGATCACATGTACATCGGAAAAAAATAAAATTGTTTTCCTTATCAAGAAACCCAGTCATAGAATACTTTCAAAACATAGATATACCACCACTTATAAATATGGTAAAAATGGAACAAATAATTTAAGATCAGGAATTTAATAGAAAATAAATTCGAAATTAAAAAAAAAAGTAATTAAAAAAAAGGAAAAATTTCTTTAAAATATCTTTAAAAAAAGACAACGAATCTGTGTATCGCAACAATTTGGGTTGCAATTAATAAAACAGATACACGAATATTATGGTGACATTGATGTTACTCGTCTAATTGAACAAGACTATACTATTATTTCAAGAATATGGGTTGTTAAACAATTTCGTAACAATTGCGAAATTTGTTAAAAAAATAAATCTGGAAGGTGTCAGAAAATTGGTTTATTATCAAAACTGGGTCGTCCGGCAAAAGAACCTTACGAAATTATGTATACGGATTCGGTTGGAGGGTTTGGAAGTAATCGGTCTTCGACAAAATATTTACATATTCTCGTTGATCATTTCTCGAGATATGTAACCATATCAAAAGATCAAAGTGCAAAAGATTTCATCAAATTAATCGATCAATTGGCTAAAGAACATCAGATAGGAACAATTTTATCCGATCAATATGCCGGTATTAACTCAAACTTAAAAACTATTTTTTAGAAAAAAATAATTTAACATTCCAGAATCTAATGGATTAAATCGTTTAAATAATTACTAAACAGGATACGATGCAAAATGAACAGGGGAAAAAAAGGAGTTTGGTCAAAGACAGCAGCTGAATGTACGAATATAATCAAACAACTCGCAGTGTAAGAAAATTTCCACCATCATATTTACCTTATGGTGAATAATAGTCTCAAATGAATTTAGGGAAAACATTTAAAACATGATAGGGAAGTTATAATAAATTCAATGAAAAATTTCGAAATCAATAAGAAATAGAAATACAACTTTAAGGAGAATTAGTTTTCACTGAGAATGGGAATAAATTAAACCGTAACAAACAAGATTAAAAATTCGTCCATTTAAGATTATTCACCAGATTTCAAACACAATGTAAGAAGTCGACTGTGGAAAGATTCGCGAGGAAGCAAACTATTTTTAATAGTAGTAAACTAATTCCTCATGATTATATTGAAAATTAAGTTATTTGTTATATGTTTAAGTCATTTATCGATTAAAGTCAGTTTTTCTGGAGGGGAGATGCAAAATGGTTGCACCGCTTCCAATTTATTTAACATTACGAAACAGTGAACTGTAAAAAGCGACAGAAGAAAAACCATTAGTAAATATAAATCTATTTTGTTATTTCATATTTTTCTTTTTTTTATTGAAATTACGGAATAAACACTTTCAAAATCGAGTTTACTTTTTAGGTGAGTATACGAATTATGAAAATAATGTTATCTTTATTTTAACTATCATATTGTTAATAGATAAACAATTTATTTTTAAAGTCGAGTGGAAGTTAATTCATTTAAGAAACGTTATATATATATATATATATATATATATATATCTTGTTGTATTGTAAATATTTGTATTAAATTAGTTACATTTTGTATCCCACGCTTTAATTTTAATTTTGTTAATCTCGTTTGTAATAAGTAATTTTATTCTGTGACCATAATAATAATAATAATATGACTGATAAAAAAATAGAACATAATAGACCTGGTATCGTTTTAATAGATAAGATAAATAAAATTATGTGAACGGATTGTACCAGATAGTCTAAATAATGATGAAATGTACGCAGAAAAAAAAATATATATGAAAAATTTACAGAGCAAATGAAACGAATGATGAAACTCGTAAAGATTGTATCATTGGTAATTGGAAACAGTGGAATAATATCGAGCAGTTTTGGGTAATAGCATAAAGAGAACCTATAGGACCATATACGTTCGAACAAATTAAAAAATCAATATTACTGAATTCCAATATGATAACCTTCTTTAACCATCAAGATGAAGGAAGTTTGTAATGCTTGCTAATTAAAAGCCGTATTATAAATTCAAACCAGCATGGCTGTGAATAATAATAATAGTAATAATTCAATTCAATTCAATTCAATTAAATTAAATTAAATTAAATTAAATTAAATTCAATTCAATTCAATTCAATTTATTGCTTCAATCAAATATGTTTACAAACAGCATGTATATGTACACATAATCGTAATAAACAATAATGGTAGTAAACCATGCTTATGTAGTAAAAATAAATGGAAGCAAACCTCGGCTATGCGCATGAATGCGCGAGCGTCAGGTGTTTATTCTATACTGAAAATTAATGTTGTACGAGGTTACTCGAAGAAGAAGAAGAAACTTAAACAATATCTAACATAAAAACATAAAATTCTATAATAATAAAACAACAAAAAAACTTCTTTAACTATAAAAGGACAATGTGGTATAGATAAATAAAGATTAAGGATTAAAAGTAGAGGTAAAACTATAACAAAAACGTTTTAATTTAAAAATTAATAATAATAATAATAATAAAAGAAATAAACGAAAATGAAAAAAAAAAAAGAGAGAAAAAAGTAATTTTAAGTTAGATTGTAAACAGTTATTTATTTTAAATTTACCGATTTTTTATTTAGTAAGCATAATTCTGTTTTAGTAATTGATTTGTACGTTTATTTACTTATTGGATTTTGGTATTATATACAATCTGTGAATACTTTGGTGTGGAGATTGTTTTATGCATGTCTCACAAGGCTATTCGCGTGTCCTACTGATTAAATTGTATTATAAAAACAATAAAAATAATAATTTAAGCTCGCGATAATGACGAAATCTACGAAAAATTTTTCTTTTTATATTTCAAAAATACTACATATCTTTAAAAAAAAAATCGTTCGTTTATCGTATAAACACTCGTTTATTTATTATTTTTATATATACTTATGTAATTTTATTTTATCGAGATTTTTCTTTTAAATATTAGCAATTATTGTAGCGAAATTGATAGTTCAGTTTTGGGCTTAATCTGTGTCTGTGTGTGCAACAATAATTTGAAGTAATTACCTATATCGGCGAAGAGAATTATTGCTCACGAAGAAGATTCGAATTGCGATCGTGCTAGCGGAACGCGAAATGATTGTCGCAACGCTACGAGGTCTAAATCTCGCTTGGAATGCGTCAAGTTTAGTGTAAAAAAATTCGGTACAACTTTTGAAATTGGACAAAAAACTACTTCGTAATTATTAAGTCCGAATTTTAATTTTATTTCTTTCGAGAATCGGAAATGTTAAAAAAATATTTTCTTTAAAACGAAAGTGGCATTTTTTCGGAAATTTCCGTTCGCTTCAGATCCGGGCTAATTTAATTTATCTAAATGATAATCTATCTCCATCTCGCTCGTTACTCTGGTGCGCGTTACAGAATGAACCGACGACTCCGTAATAAATTATACGACCGAGAATAATTTAGTTAATTAAAAATTAACCGAAATAATAATTTCTAATTAGAATATTTCATTTATACTAACACTTTCATCGCAGTTTATACGTTAATAATTACGATCGTGCGTTAATTTCTTACATCGCGTAAAGCCCGTGGTTTCTGTTTTTTTGTTTTGATTTATTTGTTTCTTTATACATTTACGAACGTCTTTAAAAAGGGATGACGTCTTCGCCATACCCGAATTTAATTAAAACAGCTTTAAAGCTTCGTTTCAAAATGGACTATTTCGAAAACTATTAGCTCGTTCCGAGAATTTTATTAACATTATCGCGTTAAATCCCTTTTTCATTGTCGTACTTATTATTGCGAAAGCGCGTTTCTTCGCGCGTATAAATTTCCCCTACTACGCAAATCCGAAACTATTATAGTTAAGTTTCGTCGAGTTCGGTGGAATTCGAGAGACTAGAGCTATTACTTCGTGAAGAAAGGATTAACCGAGAGTATAAACTTCGCAATTTTTCTTTCACGTAAAGAAGCTCGAATCGAATACACACTTTTAAACTTTCACATAGTGTGATATCCGTGCATTCGATATTTCTTTCGTTTTAAACGAGATTAAAAGATCGCCAAGCAAACGACCGTAATCGCGAGAGAATACATAATTCGCTCTCGGTATTTCGGGAATCCGCGAAATATTATAATGATTTTGTGAAATTTTATCCAAAAATTTATAAATATAAAATAAAGCCTCTATTTCGCCAAATATCGACCGAAAGCCTCTCACCCGTAAATATATTAACAATATTATATAACGTATAAGCGCGCGTACCATAGACACCTATAAATAATTAATAATTATAGATCGTTATTGAAACCCGTATAATTGGTACGTTTTCTTCCATTCCGTTCTATCCGAGCTTCAAACCAAGTAGAACCCATCAGCTGTATGCCTACCTTAACGTTTGTCTACCTCTTTTTATTTATTTATTTTTTTTTTAAATAACATAATTACAATTGGCCGAGAGGCCATCTAGCAATTGTTATGAAATGCGAAGTAGCGTGTCAACACCCATTAATGCTGTCCAAAAAATTCCAGTAGAAATTAGCATAAATCACAAACGTCTTGGTTCGTTTCAATCGGCTTATCTAAAAACTGTTATATCTAATAAATTGATGACCATTAGACCTCAAGCGCCTCTTATACTGCTCAACGGCGCGTTTAACTTCGTTTTTAACATAAGAAATGAGAAGGTCGCAAGGGTATAGGAACCGTTGTATCATATTTATATGGTTATTTTTTGCGCAGCCCCACAACATCATGTCCGCATAGGATTAGAAGGATTAAAAGGATTAAAAACTTATTTTCAAAAGAAAAACCGGGGTGTCTGCACAGCTGCTTCAATTTTATGTCAAGATGTCTTCCGTTCAACATGTCTGTTCCGTGTTAATTTATTGTCAAGTCGCATTCCCAGATACTTAACCTAACTCTATCGAGAGATTAATTCCCCGTTTAATATAGCGGATGAGCAGGTTAAGTTTCGCAAAGTAAATTCGACCTGCGTGCGCTTACTTTCGTTAACTGTCATACGCCAACGTCTCAGCCGGGTTTCGATTTTTATTAATGACCGATGCATACTTTCGTGGACTAGGTTTTGCTCTTTGACTACAACTAAAATGGCTGTATCGTCCGGAAACGTGACCAGTTAGTGTCTACCTATACTTCTTTTATTGTAACATGGAATCCACTTGGTTACATTTGCGACCAAACTGTCCCGACGATACTAGCAGCCAGTTCCTAGGCTGACTTTCGTGTTTGCAATGTCTTTCATTTCGGTTTTATGCCTACGAATTCGGTCAATTCTTCTAATTCTAAGTACACATCTTTCCACTGCTCTCTGTACATGACTAAGTTTGTCAACACGTGCTGCTTTCATAGACCACTTTTGACAGCCATACAGTAAAACTGGTACGACGCGAATTTTTCCAGAATGCTAACTTTCGTTTTTAGGCTAATTTTTCAACTTCTATATTTTAGAATTCGTTTTAAACTCCAAAATTTGTTCGTTCCACGATGCGGTAATTCGTCCTGTCATTTCTTTGTCCATACAATCGTCCAGTGATAAGCACTGACCCACATAAATTGCTTCCTGCACGTGTTCTAACTCTTCTTTATTAAGCCGAATTTTTTCCGCTGTATTGTTAGTAAAAAGCTTTCTTTCGTGACAGTTTTGTATCTGAACCCACATTTCTACAATTACGATGTAATTCTTCTAACGTTATTGAAAGTTCGTTTACAGATTCCGCAAATAGAATTATTTCATATACAAATCTAAAAATAGATAAATATCGTCAATTGATATTTATTCCTTTACTTTCCCAGTTTGATAAATATAGCCGGAATTGTTCGAGAAGAACATCCAAATTTTAAGAAACAACATGGATACCAGATAAATTCAACTTGATTAATTACACCGAAGCGGGGGGGGGAAACGAGTTAAAATAAAAACAGTGTACCGCACAATATGACGATAAAAAGAAATTGACTATTATGAATTTAAAGATAATTAGACGGGTTACAATAATACAACTCTCTAGATTAATGGACACAAAATCGAAGAGAACGCGCGAATTCAAAAGTCGCGATATTATCGAATTTATCGACGATGAAATGCAGGTTAAGAATCGAGTACGCGCTAAAGAAGCTTTCCTGAAGATAAAAAGTTTCTTTACAAATCGCTCTATACATTTAAAAGCGCGACAGGGAATTATAGTATGATTTTGTATGAACTGAAAGCGACAACATTAACGGAGGAAAACATTAAAAAACTTGAAAGCTTAGTTACACAGAAGATTGTCAAAATAAAACTGACCGATGACAAAGAACTAGAATCTAAAAGATGCCTGATCCAGATTATCAAGAATGAAAAATCACAAAGCTTTTCGGCTGTTAGCCCATTATAAAAAAAAATGAAAATTCAATAATTTTAGCTTATTTTTGAAAATCACTACATTCCACATTCTTCAAATTAATTAATAATAATATTATTAATAGTAATAATTAGAACAATAACAGCACTAACGATAATAATCAAATCAAATCAAATCAAATTTATTTAATTTCAATACAATGCACCAGTACATTTCAAATAAAAGAAATATAAAATAAAAATTACTTACAAATGTTGTTTATATGCCTAGCTTTGCGCATGTATGCGCGTGCGCTAGGTTTAAAAAAAAAAAAAAAGAAATGCTTGTAGTATAAAAATATGCGGCTAGTTGTAGCTTGGACGTAATAATGCAAGTTACATGTGAAATGATAACAATGTAAACTTATCATAGGATAAGATTAAAAATTTTCATAATTGCACGTAATGTATGCATATATCTGCCCAATAACCGAGAATATAATAATAACAATGTATATGAAAGAAATATGCAATAAAATTTATCTAGAACAATACGAGGTTAACAGAACGAACAAATCTTATTACTAACATATAGTATAATTGTGCAATGCAACGTAACGAAATCTTTTTTAAATATTACACTAAATAATAACAATAATTTATTATTACTATTTATAATTATTATAGTTACTATTATCGAATGTTACACGGGTATTGAATATAAAACGATCTTAATTATAATACATAACACATCATGAGTATTAACGTATACACTATTAGGATACATTTTTGATAACAAGTAATTTTGGGAGAAAATAACATTATTACAATATTATTACACTTCGTACGCACGTATTCTAAGGATTCACTTCCTCATCCGCAAGTTAATAGCTTACACACCCTATCGTATAGTATAATTTTATTTATCGGTTGTTTCTGGAGAAAAATACTCCGTTAATAATTTTTTTCGTCGCCGTTTGAAATTAATAAGATGAACTTTTAGCTCATTCGGTAATGAATTAAATAAAACGGGGGGCCCTGCATAAAAAGCTTGCAATCTCATCCTACTCTTGTTTACTGGGGGAACGCTAGCTCTGTATTTACCATCAGATCGTGTTCTACTTTCATACACAGATATATTAAATAGTTTTTTTTTTTTAAAAAACAAATTGAAGTATACGTAAGTTATACAGATTATTTACGCTAAGTAAGCCACTATGTAAACTTGTATTTTTATATTGGCTTATTTTCTTCAAAACGGACTTTTGAAGAACTTCTATAAGGCTTAATATAATATTTAGCCATACCGCCCCAATGAACTATTCCATAACATAATGTGGGCTGATATATTGCAAGATACAATCGCCTCAAGTGTAACGGAGAAAGATGCTGACTCAGGTAATAAAAAAGATAATTTAATTTCCGTAGCCTTTTTACTAAATATAACGATTCAGCATTCCACGACAGTTTACAGTCTAATTGAACCCCAAGGTATTTAGCTTCATTTACTTTAGTTAATGTAGTATTATTTGGAAATACCACACTCACATCGCTCCATATACTCTCATCTTGATTAGTGTATACCAGTAATTTACTTTTATTTTCATTAACAATTAATCTATTATCGCTTAACCATGTAAATATTTTGTTTACATCTTCTTGTAATAATTTTTGTAATATATGCGGAAATCTAGAATGTATAGAAAGGACTGTATCATCTGCATAGCGGAGAATATTTCCAGTAACATTTAAATTGCACAGATCATTTATATATACTAGGAATAAATATGGACCTAAAACACTACCTTGAGGCACGCCATTATTTACCACAAGACTATCACTATAAACATTGTTAATCTTAACCATATATTTTCTGTTACTTAGATAACTACTAAACCAATCATGCATTTTGCCCCTAAATCCTGCGTTATATAATTTTATCAACAATACCGAGTGATCTATTGTATCAAAAGCTTTGCGTAGATCAAAGTAAACAGTAGCAACACCAGATTTCTACCAATGTATGAGACATGTTCAAAAAGCGCATCATCCGTGCCTCTACAAGGTAAAAATCCGTACTGATTAATGCTAAAGAAACTATTTTTATTCAAATATTTTAACATAATTTCCTTTACACATTTTTCAAAAATTTTCGAAAATACTGGGAGTATACAGATAGGACGATAATTGGCAACATCCATTTTATCGCCACTTTTATGCACTGGCGTTATTATACCTAATTTTAATATATTTGGAAATTTACCATTTTTAATTGATTCGTTAAACAGATACGTTAGTGGCTTCGTGAAAAAACTAACATTGTCTTTTACAATACCTATAGAAATTTTGTCAAACCCAAAAGAAGATTTATTAGGTAATGAAAGTATAGATTTTCGAATATCATATTCAGAAAAGTCCAAGAACGCGAACGAGGTAATATTTACAGTGTGTGGCGTTTGTACCTTAGTGATCGAATTGCACTGATTTAAAATAGTATTTACATTGTCGCGGAAATATTCATTAACGTAGTTAGAAATTTCTTTTTCATTTCCTTCGCTAGGTATCCTTTGATTATTAACTGTAAGCTCTTTAATAGAATACTTTGTTTTACCAACGATTCGATGAATTATATTCCAATAACTTTTTTGCTTATTTCTACATTTATCTAACAAATTAGTATAATAATGGTATTTTTCTTTTCGAATAGCCTTTTGAACTTCTCTTAATTTTATTTTGTAAGCAATACTTAGATCCACGTTTGAGGGATATTTTTTAACTAATTTAAACATAAAATTTTTTTCACGCGTCAATGTAATCATATTATCACTTATCCACTCGTTTCTCTTCCGATACGATTTATGTATAGGTTTAGATCTTTTACTTCCGTTCACACACTCAGTAATTCTTCCAATAAACCATTCAAATTTTTCATCCACTGTTGCAACGCTAGTGTACATACACTGTGCATCAAACTGTTTCAAGCAGTTATTGAAATAATATTTATCAAAATATAAATATTCATTTTCAAGTTTAATTTTTATCTTACCATTTAACATAAAGGAAGCACTCACAGCACCGTGTTTTGTAAAATTTACTCGATCAATATCGTATGTAATCATATTTAAACTGGCTACCTTATTATCACGACCTTTTAAAAATATATGATCCAAACATGATTTATAGCTATCCGAGTCTATAAAAAACATGGCCACTTTAACAATATCGATAAATCCATGTGTATACATTAAGTTAAGATAATCACTACACATGTATTCTTTAAAAAGGTCTATATTCATATCTCCAGTAACTATTAATAGTTCGGCAGTGTCGACTAGTATAAGATTTAACTCATCCAAAAAATCAGAAATTCTAGATTCACAAAAACGGTATATAGCAACTAATGATAAATTTCCCTTATTTGCTAATTGAATTTTCAAATGTATTATATTGCCAGTTTCCATCACAGCATTTCTATTACAATACATTACACCGTTCTTTATGTATACTAAAACGCCACCGGAACGTTGAGTATCTAAGCACTGTGCAATTAAATTGTAACCAGAAATTTGGTACCTACTGACTTCATCCGAGTATAACCATGTTTCGGTTAGTACTATGAAATCATACTCAATAGACCGCTCTTTCAAATATAAACAGAAATCATTATAGTGCTTCCTTAAACTTTGAATATTTAACGTTAATGTGTTGAGCTTAGAAAAATTCATTGGAATTTGGAATTAATAACAGTTGAGTACAAAGAAAAAAAAAAGAGAGGTACGCATGAAATGTATCCATATCTAACTATGTAATATTTGCACTCACATCGCAATCTGCATACATGTGTACGAAATGTATATACAAATTTAATTAAAATTACTATACTAAATTGAAATTCGCTTAAATGAATACAATTATTAATATACCACGACCAACGACTAATTTCATATAGTCAGACCGACCGAAGTGATGAAGCATGAATTATTTGTTCTATTTGCTCCAATGACTTAATTTGAACTGCAGGACTCGTACTGTCTTTTCGGACAAAAATCTTGCAATCCCTAACCCAAACAAACTGATATCCGAATGTCCGTAGTTGTCTTGCTCTTTTATGTATTTCTGCATTACGAGCTGTTAAATGTTCATTTATATATATTGGCATTTCGTTCTTTCCATCCGCCTGGAAGCCTAAAGATGCTGGATTTATAATGTGTTCCTTCCGTTTGCGTAATATTTCTTCCTTAACATTACGTCGGCAGAATTTAACAACAATAGTTGAACATCCTGACCGTTGACGTCTTGGCAAACGATGACAAGCATCAATGTCTTCTTCCCTCACTTTACAGCCTATTTTATCAGCAATATGTTTAATGACTGCGGAAACGTTTTCTTCTTTACTGTATGGCACGTTTGATACAAGAATATTATTTCTTTTAGAGTATTGCTCCGCCTCATCTAGTTTTACACGAAATACTGAATTTTCATTCGTAAGCCTTTGTACTTCATTCTTTAAATCTATGACCTGTTGTTTATATGCTGCCATTTCCTTTACCATCTCGTCGAATTTTGCTGAATTATGTTCAACTGTTTTTATTAGATCGCATAATTGGTTTTTCATAGGAGCTAACTCTGCCCTTATGGCCTGTGCCATTTCCTGCAGTGGTACGCCTACTGGTTCCGGGGACGAGCCCCTACTTTTCGAGTCTAATCTGCAATTGCTACATCGCCAAGCAGCTTTCGCGGATAGCGATTTACATTTCCATGTTCCCTCCTTTAATCCAGAACAACTCTTTTCTAAGTGAAGTCCCCTATGACAAGCAGAACATGTGGCAAAATCGCCATTTATGGGGAGTATTTTATTACAAGCAGCACAGTTCGTTGACATAATGAAACTTACAGTAGATAAAGGAAGAGAAAACAACGTCTAAATTAATAATATCGATTTAATAAGCCATAAATACCTTTTATACAACGATACGATACACACGCCCTCCCGTCAAATTCGTAGTTACTTGATAACTTAAACGGCGTGCGGAATTCCCGGGTTATCGTATACACGTCTATACTATATAAATTACTACGAAACGTACAACACGACCTTCACTAACCGATACCAACGATGCGAAATAATATTAAAATAATAATAATAATAATAATAATAATAATAATAATAATAATAATTGCAATTAACAACGATTAAAGAGGAAAAATGAAATATTAACAAATTTGAATTTTAAGCATTTCAAGATTTAGTTGCAGAAATAATCCGCGAGTATGTAATTAATTTATTCGCTTATAATTAATTAGGTCTGTTTTTAGTTCCCGAGGTAAGTACATTAAATTCCATTGGCCCGGTATAAACTGCTCGGACTGTCATTATAGTTTTATTAAAATGCGAAAGTGGCGCTTTATATTCTCCACACGTCATAGTATTTCCTCTTTTTAATGATATACCAAACTTAGTACAGTTTCTGACCGCAAATTGCAACAGATTTAGAATGTATAATTCTCGTACAGGTAGAAGTTTATTTTGAACATTTGTACTTCCATTAAAAATTATTCTATTTAACGCATATATTTGAAATTGTTCAATAGGTTTGATATGGCACTAATAACAATAATAATAATAACAATAATATTAACAATAATAATAATAATAATAATAATAATAATAATAATAGTAATAATAATAATAATAATAATAATAATAATAATAATTTTCAATTTCAATTTTCAATTTATTTCAAAATATTTCACAATTACATGATATAGAATAATACACACAAGATTTCCGCGGATGCGCAATTCAAACTAAATATTTATTATCGATATATGAACAATTTTTGTTTTTAATAACACGCTCCAACTCAAAGCACATATTAAGAACACAATCAACTATTATTTAATAAATATCTAACAATAGCCTTATCCTCTTATAATTTTTTAAACTATTCCTTATGTCTATAGGTACAGTATTGTAATATGCAGGACCCATATAAATTGTCTGCACACGTGTATGATATTTGTTAAAGTTTGGTACTCTAGCAATCTCATGCATCGATGATCTCGTTACCCCACCTCTAATCCGAATATCAAATCTTTCTTTATTTCTAAATACAAACTCGAGTAAGTGCAATTTATAAATGTCCTTCAGTTTAAGAATATCACCAGAACCATTTTTCCCACTTATTAATCTACACAAATAATTCTGTAAAATTTCTAAAGGTCGTATATGGTACACAGCAGCCCAGTGTATTATAGCATACGATAAAATAGGTTGATACAAAGCAAGATAAAGCCGATGCAATTATTTTTCATTAAAGAACTGCTTTAGTAAAATAAATAATTTAGCTTCCTGAGTTTACTACTAATATATTCTATATGGCTATTCCAAGATAACTTACTTTTACTTTTACTTTTGCGTATGTCCCTGGGCACCACGGGATCTATATCCGCTTCGTCCTATAACTTCAGGTCCAATCGTTTGAGCCATTCCTTCGCATTGTGCGTGAGATCCTTTATCTCGGCCCAGCCTCCTTGTAGAGCCCTTGTAGGGCACTCCGTTACAATATGATCGATAGTCTGCCATTCCACACCACAGTCACATTTCTGGATATTGGAAAGGCCCCACAGCTTTAGCATTTGCCCTGTTCTACCATGACCGGTCCTTATTCGGTTCAATCGAGTCCACGTTATTCGAGGTAGTTCAAAACCAGGTGGTCTGGAGTTTGGGTGGTCAACCAGCTTTTTACCATCTGGGTTGCCTCTGTCCCACTCCTGCTTCCATGCATCTGCTGAGTTAAAATTGTTCTTAATGAGCTCTTGTCCTGTACATGTGGAGGTTTTCTTGATTTCAATCTTTGTGGTGGATTGAGGTCTTGATGGATTGGCAAAGTTTTTCGATCATATTTACCCCATTCCTTCATTGCAGCTTGTTGTCTTCCGATATGTGGTGGAGTTACATTAGATAGAACAGAGAGCCAGGCAGTTGGCGTTGATTTAATTGTTCCTGTCCAAGATAACTTATTATCTATTACAGCACCTAAATATTTTATTTCACATACACTGTTTATTATAGTATTTTTATTTAGGGTTAAAGATAGACCATTCAGCGCACTCCCATTTTGATACGTATACACAACAAATTTTGTTTTATTTGTGTTAACTACTAAGCGGTGTAATTTTAACCAATCATAAACCTTATTCACATCATCCCGAGCAAGTTGTCCAAGCACTATCGCGAACTAACTAGCATTACTGTATCATCAGTATAAGTTAAAATTTTTCCTGCAACATGCAAGTTACATAGATCATTTATATATATATCAGAAATAAATACGGACCTAAAACACTTCCCTGAGGAACACCGTAACATTGCTGCGCACTATCGCTAAAAACATTATTTATTTTTCTCACATATTTTCTATTACTTACATATGATTTAAACCAGAAATAAGTATTTCCTCAAATTCCACATGCATATAACTTGTTTAAAAGGATTTCATGGTTGATCTACGAATGATGCTGTTAAAATGATAAGACGTGTGTTTCTGGTATAGTGACATTGATGTGTAGCGCGTTATAATACAACTATATTTTAAAAGGTACGTTTATCTCATTTATATAATATTATCGTTACGAATAAATTCCATTCAGTATGTCATCCGGTAATAGTAGTGGTATAAAAACAAGGAGCGCTGGTACAAAAAGGAAAGATGATAAACCCCCGTCTCCGTTAAAAGATATAACTCAGACAGTTGAGCAGGCGTTGGGGAATATTGACTTCCAAATGAATGACGAATTTCGAGTTGAACTTACTAATAACATAATGCAGGCGGTGAAGAATACACTGACGAATTTCTTCGTGGAACTTAATAGAAAGGTAACAGATATGAATACTCAAGTTAGTAACAAGTTAGAAGAATTGGAACAATATAGCCGTCGAAATTCGTTGATGATATACGGAATTCCCGAAACAGATAAAGAAGATACGGATGAGTGTATTATGAAACTGGCTAAAGAAAAATTATCAGTAAATGTTCCGATCGAAGCTATTTGTAGGTCGCATAGGATTGGAAAGCGACAAGTAGATAAACTGGGGATTAATACTCGACCAATTGTAGTAAAGTTCGTCAGCTATAGATATCGAAAATTACTATTCAGTAATAAACGATTATTGAAAAATACAAATATAGTAATACGGGAACATTTAACGGAGAAACGGATGAACATAGTACGGGTAATAAATACGGTCGTAGAAATGTCTGAACGGAAGACGGTAAAATAAACTATTGACAGTACGTCTAATCAAAGGATTGTGATAAGAACGCTGGCCGATTACGATAAATTGTCATTTAGAATTTCGGAAGAGAAGACGATTTAAAATTTCCCACTCTCGCGTTACGCATTATATCGTCTTATATGAAATGTACTTTATGTTTATTTGTAGTATGTATATGTAGATATATTATGAGTGTGGTTGGTATATTATGTATTGGTGCGCATGTATTTTATTATCATCATTTTTAAGCGTATTTTTGTGTTGTATGTCAGTGTATTTAAAGTATGTACTTTCTACCGTTCATTTAGTCACTTCATTAATACTAATACTAGTTTTATCTCTCTTTATGCTATACGCAGTTTTGCTGAAACTATTCTTAAGAGAATTATTACGTGGATTTTTATTTATTCGTCGATATATATTTGAATGTTTGTTACCCTTACGAATTAGCATATTCAGGTGGTTTTTTGATTATGCAAGGTGGATATATTTTAGGAACTGTTTTACTTCTTTTCCGTTTTTTATATGTAATAGGTTAGAGTTGTCAAATTTCTTACTTAAACTCGTCTATTCTTATTTATTGGAGTTCTTATTTATTCTATTATTTATCGCCAATTTTTCAAATAGTTACTATAATGGGACTTAAAGTGTATTACCAAAATGTTCGGGGATTAAATACAAAGTTAAAAGAACTTCATTTAGGAATGTGTAGAAGTAACTTTGATATTGTAGGATTCACTGAAACTTGGTTAACTGGAAGTGTTTACAACAATGAATTTTTAAATCGAGGTTATTTTGCTTATCGTCGGGATAGAGTTGGTAGGAGGGGAGGCGGAGTCTTGTTAGCGATTAAGGACACATATGTTGCAGAAGAAATTGCGTTTCCCAGTTTTGGGAATATAGATTCAGTTTGGATTAAGGTCAGGAATGTTAGTCTGCATGTACAAACACTTATCGGTTGTATTTATGTTCCTCCTGGTACATCTTGCTCTTGTTATAGCAGATTTTTTTATGAATGTCATAATTTATTATTGAATATGAAAAATACAATTAATATTATGATTATAGGCGATTTCAACTTATCCATCTCTGGTTCTGGTACTCCGCTTGATTATCTTAATAAAAATATTAATTCGCTTTCAAATTTCATTGAAATTAATAATCTCAGTTTAGCAAATAATGTCCTTAATTCGCAGAGAAAAACTTTAGATTTGATCATTACTACTTCCGTTTTGAGTGTTGATGTACAGAGGTCACTTGATCCGCTTCTTCCTGAGGATAAGTATCATTCTGCTCTGGATATCACTGTTCGCTGTAGTTCTTTATATAAAGTGGCTTTTAGTACAAGCGTAGCACCTTACAACTTTAGGAAAGCAAACCCTTTAACATTAAAACAAAAAATTTCCCTGATTGATTGGGAACAACTTTATAATATCAGAAATGTGGATGATGCAACTACTCATTTTTATAGTCTAATATACAATGAACTTCAGAAGCATCTTACCAAGAAATAGTAAGAATATTTCAAATGCTTTTGCAGAGTATTTTTCATCTGTTCATGTGACTGATTCACGACACTTAAAACCTCTTTAATTAAAGATGGAAGGCACTTAAAACTTGCTCCAATCACCATAAATGATTATAAAAAATCTATTAAGATTCTGAAACCTAAGTGGAGTGTTGGGCCTGATGGATTACCGGCAATATTGTTTAAACTATGTTCGGTAGAGTTTGAAAAGCCACTTATATACTTGTTCAATCTTATTATTGGAACAGGTAAATGGCCTGTATTGTTTAAAACAGCTAAGGTTGTTCCAATTTTCAAGTCTGGTGATCGTTGTGCAGCTGAAAACTATCGTCCTATCTCCCTACTATGTGTACCCAGCAAAATATTAGAGTCAATTCTATATGAAAGATTGTATAAATTTTTTTTGCCTAAAGTTGTTCCTGAACAGCATGGTTTCTTAAGGTCTAGATCTACTACAACTAATCTTGTTACATATACAAAATTAATTACTGACTGTTTGGAGCAGCGTCTTCAAGTTGATTGTATTTATACGGATTTTAGAAGGCTTTTGACAAAGTCAGCCATAGTTTACTTCTGGTTAAGTTACATAATTACGGATTTTCTGACGATTACATACAGTTATTTAGATCATATTTAACTTCGCGTGTGTGCTACGTATTATTTAACGGATACCAGTCCCAACAATACACTCCTACTTCCGGAGTACCACAGGGTGGGTCCACTATTATTTAATATTTTCATAAATGATATAGGAATTAACTTACATTCAAAATTTCTATTATTTGCTGACGACTTAAAAATTTTTAGATCAATTAAAACTGTCAGTGATTGTGAATTGTTGCAAGATGATTTGTGTAGAATGGTGACATGGAGCGACAATAATTATTTACCTTTTAATTATAAGAAATGTGTTTATATTCGATTTTGTCGTACAAAAAATAAATGTCTCTTTGATTACTCTATGGGTAATGTTCCAGTTTGTAATGTAACCTGTGTTCGGGATTTGGGGGGTTTATATTGACAACGAGCTTAAATTTGCAACTCATATTGGTAATGTTACCAAAAATGCTTACAGAACTATGGGTTTCATCATTAGAAATTCATGCGTATTTCGTGATCCTAGGACTCCGCTGTTACTATTCAACACTCTTGTAAGATCGCAATTAGAATACGCATCTGTGGTTTGGGATCCTTTCTACACTAAATATATTCATATGGTGGAAAAAGTTCAATCTCATTTTTTGAGGTATATTTATTACCGCCAAACTGGTGTCTATCCAACATTTTTAAGTTATAATATTTTATGCGATTTCCTAAATATTAAATCCTCGAGTGCAAGAAGAAAGATAAGTAAGTTGAGGTTCCTGCATGATCTTTGTAACGCTCGCATAGATGACAATTATTTATTATCTACAATTTCATTTATGGTTCCAGGTGTTAATAGTAGGTCACATCGTATTTTCCATGAATCGCATGCTCGTACAAATCTAGGTTACAACTCACCACTTTTATCCACCTTACGTCTATATAATAACATACTAAATATTCATCCACAGTTAGATATTCATTTCGATAGTAAATTTGTATATAATAAATTTTTTTAGACTCTATATTTCAGTTGTTACTTTTCAGTAAGTTTATTTTATTTTGGTCATATGCGCGTGCCCCGATGGAGAGTTTGTTTACATGAGAGTATGGGTGTATGACTGGTATATTTCTGTTTTTTTTTGTGCTTTTCGGATGTGTGCTTGTATGTGGGTATTATATTTCATTAGAATCATTTTTCGGTTTGTATTAGTAATTTTTTGTTTTCAATCTAAATATTATTTATATTAATTAGCGTGTTGTGTGAGTGTGGTTCAGTTTTATTTTTGTTCATACTTTTACTTTATAATTATTCTGTAAGAGCGTACACTGTAATTGGCGTTATGCTGTTGTGTACGCCGTTGTTTTGTAAATAAATAAATAAATAAATAAATAAATAAATAAATAAATAAATAGTATCAAAAGCTTTACATATATCAAAATAAACAGCTAGTACAGAACGGCCATCCTCCAAATTATCTGCAATATAAGAGTTATGCTCAAATAGAGCGTCATTTATACTCCTATTAACATTATCAATTCAATATGAAGTAATAATAGTAATAAATTGCGCTGATAAAACAAACTTTACGCGGTTCCAAATCGAAAGTAAAATTTCACAGGGAGTTATCGCGAGTGTTCAAAATTGAAACAGGCGTTAGACAAGGGGATTTGCTTTTCAACTGTGTATTAGAGAAGATTATAGCGGAAATAGATGAAAAAACCATCAAAAAGATACAAACTGGTAGAAAGAAGAATAACGTAGAAGTTGATTGCGTAGCATTCGCAGATGAGTTGGCGATTTTATCGGAGAACATCATAAGTGATTCAAAATGAATATTAATAGTACGCAAAACTTTAGGACCGAGAATTGATCGGGAAATATGGAAAAAAGAAGTAATAAAGAAATATATATTATCGATACGATAAAAAAGAGAAGATTAAGCTATTACGGTCATTTGAAGAGAATGGAGACAAACAGCCTAACAAAAATAATTTTCCAGTACTTCGATAGGAATGCTAGATCGCAAATCGCATCGTTCGGAGAAGTTAAGGCAGACCTTAAGAAAATTAACGTTACGGAAGATGACGTTATGGATAGAAATATGTTCGGTGAAATGTAATTAGCACATTCCGAAGTTTTGAAATCGAAGAAAACCGGTGCCAAATGGACAGATGAAAGGAAGACAGTGAACTAATGAAGAAATACGGGAGTGAAAGGAAGAGGAAGAAATAAACATCATGAAGATATTTTACCACGTGGTCCATAAATTCGAAAGAATAACAATAATAATAATAATAGCAATAATAAACAACAAAAAACAAGTTAAAATCACTAAAATTTTTATTTTTGAAAAATCACAAACTTTTCGACTGTTAGGCCATCATCAAGTGAATGTTTAAAAAAAATAAAAAATATTAATTTAAGATTACAATTAACACAGATCAGCAAAATGAATGACAGTATTAATAAACCAATCTGACAGTGAAAGTGGTTAACACACAATCGCTATCAGTAATATAAATTTTTTTACATAGCAATAGGCAGTAAAATAAAAAATAATTCAAAAACATTTGTCCAATATATAAAATGCATAATTCAACAAAAATCAATAGTCGGTAAAAATAAATATAATTAAAGAAAGAAAAAAAAGTTGTCCAATATCAAATTTATAAGTAAACAAAAACCAATAGCCAGTAAAATTAAAATAACAAATAATTGTTCGATATAAAAATGAAATTTGTAATATACTTCTTAGAATTAATTCTTCGTCCAAAAATTTAACTTGATAAATTATTTTTATCTCTTTCATTTATTATTTACATTTTTATAATATTTTTCTGGATTTTTTAATTTACGTGTTTATCTATATAAATAATAATAATAATTAAGAGATCTACCAAATTTCTCCGATTATACATTCTAAATTTAATAATATTCTTTAAATTAGCTACGACGACTACGATCAATCGAATAATATATCCCATTTCAGAATTAAATAAATTAATAAACATAAATACATCCGATTACTCGAAGTAGTAGGGACGCGTTTAAGCGTCCTCGAGAATTAGATGTATAAAAAATTATGTAATCAAGTCAAATTTGTTAATGTACACATTCACTACCGAATTATAATTTGTAATGTACATATAAATTAAGTATTTTCTAACATTTTATTTTGTTTTTTTCCTTTTCTCTCTTTCATGAATCGTATATATTATATTTTTGTATTTTATTTTTTATGTTCATTTGATAATTGTTTAATAGCTGAAAAGCTTTGCGATCTTTATATGTATATATATATATATATATATATATATATATATATATATATATATATATATATACACACACAGTGATTTTAACTGTTTTTTTATTGTTTATTAATATTTGTATTATTATTAATAATAATAATAATTATTATTATTATTATTTGATAATATGGGCGCCGGCTGCACTAGCGGGCAATATGCACCCAATGACCTAGTGTGGTCCTAGATCTGATTTAAAAGGTTCAATGAATCCAGGAAAAGGAAAACATTATGAATGTGGTCGGCAACCGTTGAGGTAAGGAAGGAGGAAGGTTGTGCTGGATTCTAAATGTTGTGAGAGCATGTATGTGTGGTATAAGGCAGGTTGTGATACTTTGCAAGAGGGACAAAGTGGAGGTCTGTTCCTTGAAGAAGATTGGTAAGATTTGAGTGGGATATTCGAAGTCTGGTAAGAATAACATCAGCATGTGTTCCTGTTCACGAATTACCTTATTGCATACGAGACAAGGCACAGTTAAAATGATCCGGGTACGATATATAAAGTAATTTGATTTCGGTAGGGTACATAATTTAAATGTTTCTAGTTTAATTTTTAATAAGTTATATTATAATGAAGCGTCTTTCAGTGTAATATCCCCTGTATTATTGATAAAATAAGATTCTTTAAAAGAAAAAATCCGTACTTGTCGTAGGGAAACATTAGGATTGAAAAAGGTTTAACTCGAAAATGCGGGCGTTTTAAAAATTGCAAAATTTTCTTTATCACTTGTAATAATACCTTTTGAAAACGCAGTGACACTTCCGGACTAAAACACACTGTTGATCACGTGAGTTTACACCGTCTACGAAATTCGTCGCCAGTCTCGAATAAGACGATATATAAACAAAGACGTTTGTGTAGATTTTATATCGAAAATGAAATCAGCTCGATTGAAAGTGAAATTTCTCTAAAGTAAACTAGGTAATTGTCGAGAATCCGTAGAGACTTAAACGATCGTCTAAAAGACTGCGAGAGAAAATGCGAAACCACCGTTCAACTATGCCGCAGCAAAGGTTGACGCGAGACTAGAAAACGCTGCTCAAAACGTATTAGTCTCGAACGTCAGTTTTCTGCGAGACAAGATCCGTCGGAAATGTCGAGGGAAATATACCGATGATTACGACGCAGAAACACATTGGTATTCCGAGCACGAATTTAGCGGATACACGCGCCTGATGTATACGTCATATAATTGATATATATATATATATATATATATATATATATATATATATATATATATAGATACATATATATATGATATATATATATATATATATATATATATAGATAGATAGAGAGAAGCGTGTTCATATAACCCATTCGTGGATGCTCGAAGATTCTCCGAATTTGACACGTGCGTGAATAAGTTGACACATTATCGTTAGTAATTTACGACGAGACATTCGTTTATTAAATATCAGTTAAACGAAATTCGATTAATTTGTTTACGAGTAAAATTGTGACACGTGCCGAATAAACAAGTATTCAAATTACGTCGAATAAAAATTTCTTTAATTAATAATCGTTGCAGATTTCGTTTAGTCAGAATTTATAAAATTAGTTTATTTGAATTTTTTTTTTCGTTAATTTTTTAGTATTTAATATTAGCATTCGTTTAGTTTTTATTATATTTTTATTATTTTCTGTTTGATCGTCTTATTTATAAGATTATTTTAATTATTTTTTTGTTAATTATTTTTGAGAGAAAAACCGGTTTCGGTTTATTTATTTTTTATAATTCGAATATTATTTTCGGAATTTTTTTCTAGTATCTTTATTTTATGTATATATATAATTTTTTTTTTTTTTTTGTAAAATTTTACACTCGTCTAGTAATGAAAAATTATTTACGATATAATTTCGATTTTATTTTTATAACAAATAATATTGTCGATTTGAATCATGCCTAAATTTATCGATCACGATTTGTACGCGTGTGTTTGCTGTATAATCATTTTACTTTTAGAGCGATGCAAGGCAGATTTAAAAGACTAAACTACAAAAACTAAATAAACCGAATGATGAGTGCTACGACAGCGACTGTGATAGTTAAGAACAAAGTTAACCATATATACACACATTATATCAATGCTAAAACCGTAGTAGCTACTGCACTCGTGTATTAGATGTGAATGAAAATCACTCTAGAGTAGCCAGAGATGTTTTACTAACAAAAATTATTCCTAAAAATATAGATATTGTATTTATCTGCGATAAGTGTAAAAGTAATTCCGTACTCGTATAAATTATAAGAATACTAAACTAAATTTATACCTATAAAAACTATTTTTATTATTTTTATATGTATAATAATTTTAATATTATGTTTTTCCAAATTTACGACATTATATTTATTTTATCGTACGTACCACCAAATAATGTATCCACACAATAAATGTAATAATAAATTAATTAAATTTATACGACTGGAGGATCTAAACGTTCGACACTTGTGAACAAGAGGAAGGAAATTATTTAATTTAATACGATTACCTAGTTTACAAATTTTAAACCTCGAAAATAGATACACTTTTAAAAGAAATAAGCAGAAAAAAAGCTTAATACATCTAACTTCGTTAACTAACAACTTAATTGATCGAGTTTATAAACGGGAAACTAAATGCCAGAGCGACCATTGTTATATCGCCTATAGTATAAGTACGATTGCAGGCAAAACGCAAGAAGCAGCTATTAAAGTAATCAATTATAAACAGTCAACTTATGTAAATTTATTCAAATGATTGACGTTCAATTGCAACGATACGCACCAAATACAAAAATTGCTAAATAATTATCAAAATTACGTCAATACAGTTCTAAGTAGTTCGTATTCCAAAATCCGGTCATCGATGGTGGAGTACCGAATTATATTTAAGAAATTATTGCTAAATAATTCGTACAAAAAGTAACATGCAAAAAGTAATTATTGTCATAATTATAAAGCAACTTTTACCGACTACGATTAAAAAAGCAAAAATGAAATCTTGGAAAAAATTGCCGGATAATAAAAATATCTACCGATATAAATTACCAAGTTAAAAGAAATATTTCAAATTTAGATAATCGTGCTCTAAGGGATAAAATAAACCAGGCGATGATAAAATTTTATATTAACCAAAAATCCTTCAAACCATAAGCATATCAAACGTATGCCGATCACATGAAAATAAAGTGTCAACAGGACTAGAAGGAATGTCAAATGGATTCATTAAAAGATTTCGTAATTCATTTCCGGAAGTAATTCCGAAAGTTATTAACTTGCTGTTTAAATACAATTATTATCATTAAAGAGTGGAAATTAAGAAAAACTCTTATAATACCTAAAAAGAATAAAAACTCTAATTTATCTACTTTTTACAGAGCTATGTGTATTATTATCAAAATTGAGTAAAATCGATGAAAAATGTATTTTTAATAAATTAAAATAATTTTCTAGAAAATAAAGGAATAATTCGTGTCAATCGATATGAGACGTTGCCAGGCAGATCGTCTGAAAAATATTTAAAAAATAATAATTTACTTACACGTGACAAAACGTCTTTGACACTTTAGATTTAAATAGGTCACTCGCTTTACTAAAGGATTTAGGATTACACAACAGTGTAGAACAAATAAATATTTCGAAAAAAACGTTTTACTATTTTACAAATTGGAAATTGCTCAAAGAAACTAGAAACCACTATGGGGGTGCCACAAGAGTCTGTCTCAGGAACTTACTTGTGGAACATATTTTTCTCACAAATGCATAATATCAAATTTCCAAACATCGTGAATGTATTTACACTTGTAGAAGTAATTGCTGACAAGTGTGAAAATGCCTCAAAAAGAAATTTCGAGCTTATACAGGGCTCGCAAATTGGTTACAATACAATTTAAATATGAACGATTCCAAGTCTATCTACAAAAACTTCTTAAACGATAAGGGATTAAATTTAGCGCAACACGGAGTAAATATTAGTACGATTAGTCAAATTAAATACTTAGACGTAAATAATGGATAACAACCTAAATTTCATCCCCACTTCCAACATAAATAAATTTTTAATTATATTTAGCGTGGTCAACTGTTCATCGTCTACTTTCTATTACTATAGTTAATTATTACAATTTTATAATTCTATAATTAATTTGTAATTCATTTTTATAAGTTTGATTTATTTATTTTCTAATTGAGTTTGTATTTAAGTTTTGGTATCAGTTTTTACCATTTTTTTATTTCTTATTTATTTTTTTCACATTGCTTTCATTTTTTTTTAATCCTTATTTCTAATGTTTATTTACTTCAGTTTAAGTTATAAGCATAAACCGTAAAAATTTTATATTACATGGAACAAGGGACTTATCTCATCCCTTCTTCCATCGCAATAAGTTAAAGTGTGGACCTCCATGCCGTCGTACTCTGCGAGCTCCATCATTTATTAATAATCCCATTTGGTTTGTAGAGAGCGGGGGTTTTTCCCACAGACTGATTTTAGTCCCCCTAATAAAAACAAAAACTCAAATATTTTTTATCGTCAGTGTCTTTGGAAGATTTCCCCCTCCTGCTTAAAAAAAAATTTAAAAAATTGTATAATAAAGGGAATAATATTATATATAAAAGTGTAGCGTTACCAACATTTATTACGGCGGTGCATATATAAAGATATGCTAAAAAATAAAGAGATATCGGAACATATTAAAAAGTTTTCAAATCTAGCAATAACATTGATTAAATCTTACAGAACTACCAGCTATTTGGCAAGCATCATCATTGCAGGAATCAAAAAATCATTAAGTTCAGATATAGAGAAACATAATTAACATATTTTTCATAAAAATCATATAAATTCAGATCACGAATTAATGTAAAATATCGACAACCTTATTTCATTCACGAACAAAAACACATTTATAAATTTCAATCATGGTGGAACGAATATTATAGCTAAAAAAATTGTTTCCTAAACATTGAATAAAGATTCAGCAATATATCATTTACAACTAATTTTTGTAACGTACAATTTATTATTGATACGGCTTATTTAAAGATTATTTATATACAACATCACGCATTCCGACAACTGTGTAATATGTAACATAACTGATTAAGCACACTCTATCCGGCTGTAATCATCGTAATAAAGATTTTAGCGATAATAGAGCAGATCAACTAGTAATTAAACTGTTTTTAAAATTTTTAATACTTTCATACCATGACAGAAACAAATCATCGTAGAATACACACGTAACTAGCCTAAGTAGATGTATACAAATTATTTTGATCTTATAATATTGTAAAACAGTTTGTTCGGAGTTCCATAAACTTAATTGGACGAGTTTTCTGGACAAACTGTTATTTCTACTGTACTTCATTTACACAATATACTTACTCCACCATTTTTTACGAGCTGGGGTCCAAAAAATAAAATTATTTAATTTTTAAATTATTTCTATTCTTGTTCATAAGAGAAATTATCACTAAAAGAAATTATTACTAATACTAATATTATTTTTTCAGGTAAATGTCATAATTCATTCAGTGCGAATAATCTTGAGGATGGCCGCGCGGTCAATAGTTAGCCTTAGACAACTAATTAAAGCTTTCGATACTATAGACACCGTCTAAACTTCTTAGATAAATATATATAGCTACGAATTTATGTTAAATCCTATCTGAAAAATAGGAGTGACCGAATGGTGAAATTTTAATCGCATAAATAGTGCGTGTATTGCATAAAATTACTGCATTCCTAAATCTAGCATATCTTTTTTTAATATATGTATATATATATATATAATAATAAACCAAACAAAATATAACACAATCACTAAAAGTTTTTTAATCGCGAAGCTTTTCGACAAATATAAAAAAAAATGTAATAATTTTGGTGCGTGCTTGAAAATGACGTAATTGTCGAAAAGCTTCGCGATTAAAAAACTTTTAGTGATTGTGTTATATTTTGTTCGGTTTATTATTAATTAATAAAATCACTACTCTCCAATATATTCAACATTATATATATATATATATATATATATATATATATATATATATATATATATATATATATATATGATCTATGTAATTAGAATGTATGTGGTAAAATTATTATTTACGTCGATGACAATGTGGCGAATTCTGATTATCCTAATGTTGCTCAGTATTTAATACTCGGAGGTATACATTTTCGTTTGATCGTGAAAAATTTATAATAGTTGTCGAAATACAATAATAATATATTTATTTCAACACAAAATTCTATAAGTTATGAAGAATTTATCTGTACATATAAACATACACCAATTATCCTTAAAGTTACCTTAGCAGCTAAATACAACCAAATGACTTTACAAAACTAAAGATATCTAGTGTAACGCATGCTGAGATCGAGCATATTGTAATTCCCGGAAATACGATTGTACGGGGTGATATTGAAATAACGTTTAACATTAGAGAGAACGCACAAAGTCAAATATCTTGGTTTACATCTGTATCATAAGTTAGCGAACATCCTGTTTACATGTCGAAGAAATTACGAAAACTGAATATCATCTGTTCTATTACACAAAACACGATATTTCAGCGTAAAACATTTACGTCGACTTTATTTGGCTTTATACCAGCGTCCGTCTCGCTTTATATACATCCGAAAATCACATTTTACCGATTCGAATTTTACAATATTTATACATTAGGCTGGAGAAAAAGATAAATTATTCACTGTACAAGGATTATACGAACTGCATAAATTATCTTTCAAAAAATAATCAGTTGAAGTATAGGATGATAGAACACTAAATGAATACGCGATTTCATTGTCTCGCTTTAATAAATATGAGAACGCAATATACGCACGACCTGCATTGTATAATAAACTACCTAAAGACCTGAAAATAAGTCTCCTTAATTATAAACGAAGACGTAAAGAACTGACGAGTTATATTTCATTCAGAGGGAATTTAGACCCGAGGCTAATATATGTAATTCTCCGGAAACTGTCTATTTATATTCTCCAGGCCTAGGACAGAATAAAGTGGTATAATTTTGTATAAAGGGTGGAAATTCCATACTCCGACTCAACTCCAGCGAGGCGTATAAACGGTTTGTTTAATTACAAATTCTTTCGGGTAGGCAGACTTGGATATTCGTGTAAATGAATATACGCTTGGTGACATACGTACGATTTTTTCGCAAAGGTTGCATGGGGATGTTTAATTCGCAGAAAGATTCATTAATTTTTATCTGTTTCGTAGCTCATTCGCGCATATGTGAACAGAAATTAACGATTGTAATTCTGTTTTAATGTTCGTGTATAGTATTTGTCAACCTCGGTGCACGTTGTGAATGTGTATGTACTTATATACACGCGGCGTGAAGGTTTTCATATATTTATAGATTAACTCTTATAGGAAATTATTGCGCTTTGACGAGTGTATATAAAGAATAATGGAAGAAACACGTGTTTTATCAAATTACAACGTGTACACACGCAATTATTTACATAGTGGAGTTCCGAAATGAGCCTCATCACGACCGCAGTATTAATATTAAAATAACGACACCACAGTGTAAACGCAAGTGTGATAAGCGGCGGGAAAAATTTAGAAACCCGGAAAACATTAAAAATATATATTATATATAAAAATATATACACATGTATATAGATGTAAATTAACGATACAGAGACAAAAATTATAACAACACGCAGAAAAGTTAAGACAATTTCTTTTTTCATTAAGATTATTGCGACGACTATGTCAGTATTTGACAATAACTCTGGTGAAGTCGAAGGCACGTGTTAAAAATTACACTTCGAACCAATCCGACTTAATTACTTCACTAAATCGTACGGTTTTCGACGTTTAAGCGTCGCCTTAAATTTTCAAAGTTGTCCGGCAACTGTGTATTCAGCATTGATGCGCTTTTCCAAACTTTTTTTTGCATGTTGGTAAGCGAACCTGGCAATTTCATCGCGATGACCATTGGAATTTTGAAGTCTGTATGTCATTATTGCGTTCAAATCGATATGCGCGGATGATCGTACGTTGTGCAATATTTCGACCCCTTTATATATGAAATCTATATTGGAAATACTAGTATAACCCCGCAATTGTATTCCATAAGTACAAATAAAGTCGGTTATTTTCAATAAATAGCGATAAGAGTTCTTTCCTATTAGCCGATAAATACTTCTCATTTTCGTTTTTATTTCCAAACATTTCTGCAGGACACGGTGTTTCCAATTTAGTAATTTAGTCGCGAATCGATGCGCATCCGTGGGTACTTGACTGACTTTTTTTTGTGGGATTATCCGCTGATTCAGTGTCACTGGAATATTTTCTGTCCCCGTCTTCTTCCTTCTGGATAGTTATTTATATGTACGTTAAAAATTTCAACCCGATCGCATCTTAGACATTTGCTTTTACTTCGTACGTCATTTAATTTAAGGTACCACCGGATTTTCCGGAAATATTTTTCAATCTACCAAGTTATGAAAAAAAATCCGATTTCTAAAATTCATCTAAAAACAGTAAGGGTTGTGTTTCGGTATCGTTCTGATATTTTTGTCAAAACTGATATTTTCGGTTATATAACTCCGCAAATCGTATAAAACGAAACTATAAACGATTAAAATAATCATATATCTAACGGGTTTTAATAGTATTCTTATCTAAATACATTTTCTGATAAAGCACCATTTTACAATAATAAAAAAACAGTATCACGTTGGGTTAGCTCTAAAGGCACCGCCCCCCAAATATATAATGATAATAATAAAAAATAAATACCGATCAAAAGCACAGTCACACGGATACTAAGAAATACGGTAAAATTCGTAGTAATTAATTTCGATATCTACGTAGTTACGTTATGTACAATTTCCTTTCTTTTATATTATTATAAAATTTTCCTGTTTGTATCTTCTACCGAATATATTTTTCTATATCGCCGAGTTTTTTAGAAAAATATAAAATATCCTAATTACGGAAGAGGGAATCCGAAACGAGTGAAATTCATTTTAAAACGGACGACAATACTTTTAAATATCCTAATAATAATTTTCGTATCTCCAAAAATTAATTACGTTATTTTACTTAACTTTCGAGAATATTCGACGTAACTACAGGTTTTTATTCAACGCACTTCGATTTATTATTGCTGATCATTTTACAAAATAAAATAGCATTCGGCGTAAATTAAAAAGAAAAAATATAAAAATAAAATCATTATCATTCTGTTCCTTTTGCTCTCTTGAAGGCCCGTGATGATATTACGAAAACAACGTCCTAACTACAGTTGTTGTTCTATCCCGGGTAGCGAATAGCCTCATGAACATTCAATCCGGTTACTAAACTGATCAACATAACGTGTTCGTGGTCTTCTCCTTGATCTTTATCCATTGATTAAGTCCAACATTATATGAATCCATACATCGTACTTACATGTCCGAAGAAGCTAAGGAATCTCCGCCTCATTATTAACTATATGTCTAATTTGCTAAGTATGTAATATCGTTTGTAACGCGGTTTTTCCATGAAATCCTCAACATTTTTCTATAAGTCCACATTTCAAACGCATTTATTCCGGTTTGGTCGATATAGTAAGTGCCCAAATTTCACCTGCGAAGCTTCTCAGTAGATTTAATTTCGTATTAATAAGCTTGCCTCCTTCCAGTGTTAATCTAATAACTGCATTACGTGCCAAACCTGCATTTGATATTCATCGAGCAGCTTCCATTGTTAGTGATCACCCGAGATAGATGAAACTGTCTACTATTTCAAAACCGCTTACTTCTTTATACGCTTACCGGTTCGTTTAACCAGAAACGGCTCTTATCAGAGCCAATCGTAATAAAGATCTGATTAAATATCGATAGATTAAGCAAGGACAAAGAAGAAATGATTGCGGAGCTTTGCAAGCAGAATAACTGTGATATATACTCTGCCTGACTCATCATCGAGGAAAAGGTCGAGCCAGGCCAAAAATCGTAGGTATGCGATTAGTAGCGGCACGAAAATTATGGCATTGTGAAACAGAGAAAATTTATAAAAAGCGCCGAAATAACGGAAAATAATAATATAGAAATTACTACGGTAGAAATGAATAATTATACAATGACATCCTTGTACAACCTAATATGACGATTGAATTCGGTGGTGGGAAAAATTTTAACAATAATCGTTTTAAGTTAGTCATTGACGATTTTAATAGCTATAGCATAAATTGGGGATATATAATGACATCGACGATAATGGTGACAGGGTTGAGAACTAATAGCAAAAAACCGTATTTTGATCCACGACCCAATGGCATCATTGATGATGAAATTGGGTCTAACAAAAGATCCGAAATGTCAGTGCGAACAACTCCAGACAATGTCGCACATACTGGAGTGTAAGATGAACCCGACAAGATGTACAATGCATGACGTCAACGAAGCAAACGACTAGGCTAGAATTCTAGCATAACGTATATAATTAAACGTAAAGAACCGCACACGAAAACAAGAACAAGATGCTTGGTTCTCATCCCTATCAATTATCACTAATTTTGTTTTACTCTAATTAATACCCAATCCGTATTCCATGCATTCTTCCTGTTGACTTTGCATGATATACTCTAGGTTTTGCTTCGAGCTGTTTATAATAACGCTATCGTCCACATACCTTAGATTATGAATTACTCTTCCTCCTGTCTACATAACGTCTTCCCAGTCGTTAAATATTTTTTCATAATAAATTCCGTATATACATATATGTATATATTAAATAATGTATTACTCTGCTTTCCACTTTGAATCCGTCGGATACTGCTTATGAATGAAAGTTAACGATCCCTGTTTTTTGCACTCGTTTAACGTTCAAATTAAAATAACAACGAAACTCACTTTAGTTACGTATTATAAAATCATTTCGACACTAAATTTTAAGTGTTTATTATACGATATCACCTATTAGGCGAATTGTAGACAATTTTCGATTTATCGATATAATTATTTTTAAAATTGAGATATTTCACGTCGTCCACCTTGAAAATAAGAAATTTCGTTAGCATTAAAATTTCACGTACCATATAGTGGACGTTGAGACTGAATCGGTTAATAAACGTTATTCGACCTAGTTAAATACGGCGTCGCAGTTACCTATGTCCTCAATACTACGACGTGTTCTTTATACCTCGCTTCGAAATATTTAATGTTTTCGAAAATAAATAAATAAATATATATATATATATATATAATTTTAAATCGATTTTTTTATCGTAGATGTTCGGACTTGAATATTTGTGAAATGGTAACTGTAACAAAATTATTATAAACCCAGTTTACCTGTTATTAGAACGGCATGTCCCGTTTCGTTGTAACGGTGGAGGTGGTACATGTTTCCAAGGGTTTTTAGACAAACAACCAACGAACGAACTAAGAGAAGTCCCAGCGAACTAAAGATTTATGCGCAGGAAAATGTCGCCACCGAATATCGTGAAGACAAAGTGGAAATATGTAATATATATATATATATTTATATAAAGCCCATGAAAAAATCAAATCACGTACATCGGTTAGCACACGCTAAATATATATATATATATATATATATATATAAAGAGGGAGAGAGACAAACAAACAGACGAGCGGACAGATACATACATGTGCATGCAGCCATCGGACAATTTAATATAAAATAAAAACACGAAATGTAATCTGTAAAGCTGCGTTCTATAGAAAATATGCATGTACATATAAATTACTTTACGTATCTACATGTATATGTGTATATATACTTATGCGCACACACACACACACACACACATATATATATATATATATAAATATACATGTATATATAAAATCATCAGACAATTTTACCAAAAATAGTGAGTGGACCAGTAATATCTAAAATTGTGCTCTGAAAGAATATGTATACATATATTATGTATAATGATTTATACATTTATTTCCAAACAATATACACCGGACCCCATACATTTTTCAAAATTCCTTTAAATATACAAATAAGTACAGTAAATGCTCGAAAACACACACACACACATATATATACATATATACAAAATGTTTTAAGATCTATTTCCAAACAATGCAAACAATGTACACACTGGACACAGATCCCGTACATTTTTAAAAATTCTTTTGATGATATAAAACGTGCAAACAAATACACTAGACGCTTACAAATACACACAACAAATATATATATATATATATATAATAAATAGCGTTAGGTTGAAAAAAATTTTGGTCATTAAAAGAAAATATTTGTACGTAAGTTAGATCGTACTAAAAAAAGAACAAATCTTTAGTCCTCCCTACCATTACTTATGATGCTCAAACATAGTCATTGACCAGTAAATTGTGCAAAAAAATACAAATAGCTCAAAGAGCAATGGAGAGAAAAATGTTTGGGCTAACTAGGTTGGATAAGATAAGTAATAAAATATTAAGAGCCAGATCGAAGACGGAGGACGCTCTACAAATAATACGTGAAATGAAGTGGAATTGGGCTGAACATGTCATGCGGTTGGAACCGAACAGATGAGCTATGAGAAGCGCGCAATGATTACCATTAAGCAAGAGAAGGCAGCAAGACCAAAAACAAGATGGAGCGAAGATATCGTCAATCATGCAGGAAAATGTTGGATGCGTAAAACTCAAAATCGTCTGGAATGGAATCAATTTGGGAAGAAATATGTGGATGCTTGATTGGAGGAGGCCAATGCTCGACGACGGGCTCAAATTTCCTGTTTTAAATATAGTGTACTACATAATATTTATTATATAAGTATTAAGGTTATAGTAGATAGAATATTATACATAGGTATGTTATAAATAATGGAAATAAAGGCTTTTGATTTGTATTTGTATATATGTATACATATAAGTATATTATATATGTCGCAGTGGCATAGTTGCTAGAGTGCTCGACTGTTAACCTGACGGTCGGGGGTTGGAAATCGACAGGCGACGTAGAAAGTTTTCATAATTATTTAATTCTTAATTATCAGGGTGATGACAGTGGCACCCCACAGTACAACATCATATGCACGCACATCTGCGTTGCATATAAATAGTGCCTTGAATGCTCGCTCATTTTGTACGTACAAATAAACGTACAATAGCTAGTCAAAACGTTCGGCAACGAACAATACGACGACGATGATAATGATGAATATTATATATATATATATATATATATATATATATATATATATATATATATATATGTATAATATTTTACACATTTATTTTCGAACAAATGATAAATATTTAAAAATTGTTTTGGTAAAACAAAACACAATCATGTTCGAAAATATACACACACATTTTATATCTATATCTATCTATCTATCTATATATATATATATATATATATATATATATATATATATATATATGCGTGTGTAATATCATTGCAACCGAATTTTGTTTGGTATTTTTGTATGTAATAGCCGTGTTTCTTCGCAAAATATATATTTACATAGAAATTTAAAAACCGTTACATGGGTAATTATTATTTTTAATCGTGTAGAATTTCGTTTGGTAAATATCCGGACTTATAACCAAAAAATTCAGTTTCCAAAAATATCTGAACGGGATACAAATATTTCCGCGTGGAAGGCAATGGCAAACTACCGCGCATTACACCATACGCGCGCTATATAGTACACTAAAAAAACACGCGGGCCTTCATTTTTTTCTGACAACAAATCGATTGTAATCAACTCTCGCGGGTGTTGTGCCTGTCTACATCAGCGCCAAGTTATGATCGCTTTGTATGTTCAACAAAATATGTATAGGTAAGTAGTCGCCTACCTCCGATACGGAGACGTTAGTATCATAATACATTTAACGTTTTTTTAGAGATTCAATTTAGGACGTTTTCGATAGGACTTTTTTCCTTAAAATTCGTCTTTTATCGATTAGCAAATATTTTCCGTACATCCGATTCTTCGAGTCTAATGCCGAGATGTAAAATTTTAATCGTATAGTATCGAAAAAAAGACTATGTAAATAGAAAAATCTAAATTTGTAATAAAATAAGAATATTTTTGTCGCAGGGTTGGATGACGAGGCAGCATTTTTTGCTAAATTCGCAATTAATACATACTACTTAGGCGTACGCAATTTCGTCTGAATCGTTTTTCCGAGATGCGCGAAATATATAGAAAAAATAATATTAGCAACGCCGGTGAAATTCTGAAAAGAAAATGATATTTTACCATCGTCGGCCGAATCGTCTAGTTTTTCCTCGTTTTGGTTATTATATTTGGAAACGGTGCTACGCATTTGTACGCGTACTGAAATTGCTGTTTACAGAATAAAGTATAATGACGGATAAAAGCTATTCGCTAAAGCGCGCGAATAGAAACGATAACGGTGATAAAGGATTCGCGAAACTATGAAAATAATAAGTATAAGCGCTAAGTGAAAAGCTGTTGATGATTTTACTTTTTCGTTTTTAAGAATGAAAGGAAAAAAAAACTGGAATAGGGAGAAATTCCCCGGAGCGAATTAAACTCGGGACGGAATAAATGGCCAACTCGCTGATAATAGGCCGACGGTATTATTAAAGAAGACTCCATTTACATAATTGTTGTTCATCTTTTTTCTTATCCGGTCCGTCATCGGCATATTAAAATGTACCGTCGTGACTTTCGAAGTTTTAGAAAACGGGTAACTTAGTATCAAACAATTTTCATGTAAATGAAGAAATTTAAATATCGAATAAAGTTCTTCTCAAATAACGACGAATGATTTAATTTCAGCTGTTTACGACATCTCTTCAGATTTTTTTCAGGTTACCCAAATTAACCATTTCAGTCATTACCAATTTTTTTTATTTTTTTTTTGGGGGGGGGGGCAACGAATTCCGGTTTTTGAAAATAGAGTTAAAAGACACCTTTTCGATACGTAATATTCCAAGAACGATATGTAAAATAAACAATTAAAAAGGAAAGTAATTAAAATTGTTAAATTAAAAAGACCGCGAAGTTTTTCGACTATTGAGCTATTATCGAATGGGCATAAAAAAAAACAATTAATTCATGCTCTTTCCGTCTCTAAATTTCTTCTTAATTTCTTTGTGTAATAAAAGTAAAAAATTACACGAGACGACGGTATCAAAATAATCCTTACACGAAGATATTACTTCAATATTTAACTAATATAGTTAAAATTAAAAATAGAATTCTAAACTCTAGAACCTCGGTACGCGTAACAATACCTTGCGAAGAACAGTAATACTACTCAGATGAGGGTAAAAGTAACCTATTAGCCGATATATCAAGAGTTAAAAAAATAAAAACTTCCCCTGAAATAATACCGTCAAAGGATTTAGGCTACAGTGAAGGAGGTCAAGTTATAAAGACGCTTAAAAATAAGAAATCAGTTGGTCTGGATTATATTTAAAAAATTACCTATTAAAGGTCTCGTGAAAGTTACTGTCATAATTAATTCAATGCTTCTACTCGCGTACTTTCCTAGTTTCTGGAAACTATCGAAAGTAATTTCCATAAAGGCGGGGAAAAATACCTCAGACCCAGCGAATTTACGTCCTATATCATTATAGAGTAACATTGGTAAAGTAGCTGAAAACATTATCCCGAGCAGATTGAGAAATTTTACGGGGAAATAATAATATTTTACTAGATCGACAATTCGGTTTTAGAACGAACACGTTCACGACTATGCAGATAGCAAGAATTGCTGGTTACCGACGGATTTAATAAAAATATGCATACTGGTTTACTTTTATTAGATATAGAAAAAACGTTCGATACTACCTGGCATCTTGGTTTAATTATCTAACAGACAGTTTTTAGTTCATATAAACAATGCAAACTCCAGATAAAAAACATTGTACTAGCTGATGTACCGCAGGGAAGTATTCTCGGACCTTATTACCATTTATAAATGACATCCCAAAAAATAATAACTTAGAAATTGCTTCGTATGCAGATGACGCCGCCATATATTTTACATCCTACAGAATAGATACTATCCAAAGGAGATTAACTGATGGTTTCCAAAAATTAAACTCTTATTTCAACAAATGGAAAATTAAAATAAACATAAGTAAAACTATGAACTAAAAGAAGACCTTTCGCACTAGAACCTCTAATAATAAATAACATACCCGTGAAAACCGATATTAAATACCTAGATATAGTTTTGGATAAAAGGCTTGTATTTTCTAAGCATATTGACCACTTGACCGATAGAATACATGGGTAGCTTTTTAAACTTTACCCTCTGTTTAGTAAAAAGTCTTCTGTTAGCACGCTTAAGAAATTAATAATATATAAAATGGTTACAAGGCCAATACTTCTATATGCGCGTCGCACATGGTCATATACAAGTATTTCTAACATTTCCAAACTATAGCGATTTCAGAATCAGTGTTGCAGAATAATGATATATGTTACGATAGATCTTATGTATGCGACTTTGAATTTACATAACTGACGTAACAGCATACAATAAAATTTTTCGACTACAAGAAATATCTAATGTATCACCGACATCTCTCATATTTATAACGTATATAATATTTATTTCAATCTATTTCAAATATATGTAGTCGTGTAATTAGTGTAGGGGTTTTTGTGATTTTTCTTGTAATCTATTTTATTGTATTAATGCGCTTATTACGCTTATGCTATACGCAGTAAGAAATCTTTTTTTCGGGATGCGTAAATTTTTATTTTATTTTATTTAGTATTGTACTTTTTATGTTATAGTTAATTGCATTTTTCGAAATACACCTTTTATTTATTTTACAACAAATTAAATATAAAAATATATATAGTTTCAAAAATATATATAAAAACAAAAAAATAAAATGTAAGAAAATACTTAATTCAGATGCGCAATACAAAAAAATTCCAATAATCTTTTTATTATTTCGTTTCCGAATTTTTCAACATTTCATTTCGGTGTTATCGGTTTAGTAACACGTAGTTTCCTCAATTTCAATTTTCTTTTTATAAATATCTTCTGGGAAAGCCATCTTCATTCGGATCCTATATATTTGATACTAAAATTGAATCAATCTGATACTTGCAACTGTATTCAGTTCCATGTGTAAGATCGACGTTTAGGCCACTCAAACTTGGTTTAACCTACAGAATTCAGTTAAACGGGCACCGCAGTTACTTCTGTTTCCTAGTGCTCAATTCTCAGTTATTCCGTTCAACTACTACATTTCAATCACCTACGAAGATAATATTATACCGCATTTATTTCGACAAATTTTTCATTTCTCTGCATATGCATTTCCTATTACAACCGGATGTTCGCAGGTAGGCTAGTATAATTAACGAGTCATTTGGGACGGTTGCAAAACGAGCTAACGCAAATCTGTTCTTTACTGTTCTCACATTAATCGATGATTTTAATCATAATGATATTTCACGGCAGCCTCTCGGCGGCTGATACCATTAGCTAACGGGCCGAGAAGACTTCTTGTTAGAATGTTATATTCGTCTTCTTCTCGTTGTACCATATCTTCATTGGTGATTATCCGTTTCGCTTCTGATCTGTCAGATATTGTTCGCAGTAAGTCTTCTGTGTTGAGATCTGTCTATTGCATAATGTTTTCAATCCGAGTTTTCCTTCTTCTACCTCTTACCCGTTTTCCTGTGACGTTTCCTTCGATGATCATTTGCAGTAGGTCGTATCTTCCATTTCTCAGGACACGACCGAGATAGGCTACATTCCGTCTCTATAATAATAACCAGTTCTAGTTTTTTATTTAATTGCTGCAACATCTTTGTATTCTAAATCTCTATCCATGATAACAGCGATATCCTTCGGCAAAGCCACATCTTGAAGGCATTTGATTTATTTATTAACGATTTTTTAATTCACGCACTTCTTTCGCCTAATAGCGATTAAAATACAGCGAGTAGTAATTTTTAAACAGCCCTAATATTTACTAACGAAAAAAAAAACTGTATCTCCTGCTGTTGGAATCAACAATGTGGAATAAAACAAAATATCTGGGTTTGCACGTGGATAGAAGACTAACAATTCAACTATTTCGGTTAATTGGTTTATTGACAACAAACGTCTTATCCATGCTGCCAGTCTAAGGATTGTTCGGACGTACGTTGTGCAGCTATGGGGTTGTACAAAACCGACAAATGTAAGAATTATACAGATTGCTCAAAATAAAATTTTTCGACTGTTAATAAATGCGCCTCGGTATGTAGCAAACCAGATCATTCACCGTGATTTAAACATTCCCTGTGTATGTGAGGTCATCGAGCAATACGTACAAAACTATGCTCTGAGGCTTAAAAATCATCCAAATACTCTCACATCAAGGGCAGTTGGACGCGAAAAGCGATGTTTGACGCTTAAGACGTAAAAAACCCACGGGCCTAATTTAGCGAGTTAGTAAATTAATTTAATATGTAATTTTTATTAAAAAAAAAAATATTTAAATTGTCATATTTATTTCACGCATCAAGATGAAGCATAGAACGTGAAAGTATAAGAATTTTAGAGACAGAACAAAGACGGTACTACATCTCACTAAAACAAACTAACGACCAATACGTACACAAAGCAGCCACAGTCGATAGACGGCAAGTTAAACGATATAACAGGCTACATAGAATAACGCTCGAGATCTTATGGACTTCTCAAATTCCAAACCGGAGAGCTTTTTAACTTGTGAAGTCAAAAAAAATGTTGAAAAAATGGATAACAGAGAAGAAAACATAATATTTTGGACACGTTACAAGGGAAGAGTGTTATGAGCTCTAACAACTTTGAGCATAAAAAAGCACAAGAAGGTGTCTAGATCAAGAATATAAAGGAGTGGACGAATTTTACATCAGGCCAGGAGTGCGGTATGCAAGAGAACGATGAATATAATTTTGTGGTCGCCTACGATCTTGAAGGGCGTGACGCAAAAAAAAATATAAAAAGAAGAACCACGTTGTGAATTATGCTAAAAAAAACACTCTCACAATAACATTGTATTCTAGCTAAAGTGAGAAAATTCTTCGAGAGAATTCCTGTCCTCCAGCAACCTATTTGCTACGCTTGTAGTGACCGCTCAACGTAAAATACGCGAAATACTCGTCTGAACAATTTAAGTGCTACACGCAGTTCTTCCCCTATAAACATAAAACATTTGTCATATAACGTACTTACGCGTAAATTAATTACGCGTGGGTAAAGGATGTGTTTCATGTACCATCAAAACAAAACATTTTCCAAAAATCCGATATTATTATTCAAAAAAGGAAAATGTTTAAATTATCTAGTAACACCGACTTCAAACTTTACTCCATTCAGTGTGTCGTATGTCGTGTCGTATGTCGTGTCGTATGTAGTGTCGTATGTCGTGTCGTATATTCCGCTACACACCGGGAAGTGTGAAACTGTTAGTTGCAAACCAAATCATCCGGCTAATAATAGTAACGGTTGAGGCGTTTTATTTAAAAGGAAAAGAAAGAGCGGTGGTTGGTACGCTTCGAGAAAAATAATGAAGAAGGACAATTAAAATGATTTCTTCAGCCGCTCGAGCCTAGTTCGTGCTCGGAATACCAAAAACCCCAGAGCGGTTATCGGAATTTACGCGAGTCGCCTATAATTACCATTCGAGCGTTGAACCTCGTCTTCCTTCCAGTGGTAATAACAACGAGAGAATAGAAAAATTGTTATTGCAGAAGGGAGATATTCTAGGAAAATTCCTCGGTTCTACGAAAATTGCTTTATCGATTCCGTAATCGAATACCAAATAACGAACGAACGCTAGAAAAATTCCCTCCCCATCCAGTTCGTGCTGATGACGTGCTTAAAGTTTTCGGAATGATTTTAAGAGTAAAGGAAAAAAACGTAAGCTCGTTTGTAAACAAAAATCCAAAAACTTGGACCCGATATTCCGGTTGAGATTTCTTAGAAATTGATTGAAATTTTTCAGTTTTGATTGAAATTTTTCAGTTAACAACGACGAACGTTGGAACGAAAGCGGAAATATTCGGGGTTAGAATTTAAATAAAAATATTTTCGATTCGAGAGAGAAGTGTACATTACAACAAGCAACATTCTCTTTACGCTAACGACACAACTCTTTTTTGCACTTCTTATGCACGTATTACTCATCAGTTACAGACAGTAGAATTATCGATTAATACAAACTGGAAAAAATGAAGTTAAATATTTAGGTGTTAGACGAAAGAATGAATTTCAAAAACCATATAAATCATAAACAAAGCGAAAGTGTATCCCTATTTACATAAAACGTCTAAACCAAGCGTGAATTATAAACTAATCTTACATAAATTCATCACTCGTCCAATACTTGTAAAGTACACGTCCTGTTTTTTGGGTTCATATATCTAAAACTTCATAGAAAAACTTTAAATACTACAAAAAGTAACTGTTACCAAATTATATTAAAAGCACCTAAATATGACAAAGTTCAAAAAATATTATACAGGGCGACCCAGAGAAGACGGATGTTTTTTTCCTTTAAATAGCGCAATTGGTAACAGTGCTACAACGCAAAACCGCATGCTCCGTTCAGTGTACACACGAGACATCCGTTTTTTTCCAGTTTCAGTTACCATGGCATTATTTTCGGCGTGAATCGATCACGACAGTGCAAAGAGACTTTCGAAAAGAATTCAAAGCCATGTAAACCTGTACACCATCTCGCAATTCAATTCTAAGGTGGGTTGAAAACTTTCGAGGGACAGCTTCTGGTAAAACGGATAAAAAACATCATAGACAAAAAAAAAACCGTTCGTACCCCCACAAAACAACGCTCGAGTTCGAAGCATATATAACTGATTGTATGCTTTTATGTAGTAAGTTTTTTCTTGCTACTTTTTATCGCAATTTAATGTACTTCAATTAAATCTTAACTTTTACTATTCGTTAATAATCTTTATATATATATTATATATTATATATATATATATATATATATATATATATATATATATATATATAATATATTATATATATATATATATAGTTCTGGCATGAAAGGTAACACTACTCAATACGGATACATATTATATATCCACGAGTTAGATTTGATTTATATAAATACATAAATACACGTTTTTGTAAATCAAATCTTGCCTCATTATAAAAGATGATAAATAGGTTTGAACTGCTAACAAAAATTAAATCATTTAAATACATTTTTAAACTTTCATCATTTTCAAACTTCAACTCGACATGGTTTACAGAAAAAAAAACCGTGAACATAGAAAATCATTTTTTAACGTCTATAATAAAAATTAATTCCGTATAAAACGTTCATTCGTACCGTAATGGCGTACCGCGTTGTTCAAAGGACGAATATTTACGAAAACAATTATTATTACATATACATATGCACACATTCGTTACAAGCTGTCACTTGAATGTTCGTATACACTATTTGAGTTCCATTCTAACAGACTTCAATCGATTCTTCAAATCATATGTACTCCTTCAGAATACATATATATATATAATTCATTTATCCACTCAAACATATATATTATACAAACACAGACACACATAAAGCTGAAAGTCAATCGATGAATTAGTTGGTTCCTATCACAAAAGTCTTACGGTTTTTTGTATGCCCTAATTTCTTCAGTTGTGCGTAGTCATTGACATTTACTTCTTTCTTACCAGTATCCCCATCAATGTCTATTACGGTCTTTTTCTACACACAAAAATGTTTCCTTTATTGTATTCGTCAGGGAACTATGATGTCTTAAACGTACCCCATCTGTTTCAGAAACTTTATCCTTTAAAAACTTTCTCATTTGACACTTTATCCGGATACGAAAATACATGCCTACGTCGTTCGCACCAAATCTCAAACACTTCAATTACCTGTCTGCTTGTTTTGTTACGATCTATATATATGTTACAAATCCGTACATACAACTTCACATATTCGTGCAATTGGACATCTCTTACTTATTTTTTTTTTTTTTTAATGGGGATGCCTTTAGAGCTTATCCAACGTGATAATGTACGTACGAACTAACTCATATTTCTATAAACGTGGACAACTGTAAACTTTTAAAATGAAGAAGGGACAATTACGGGGTGTCTTTATTTCCTATAAAGATGTATTTTTGTTAAGTTTTATTTTCTTTTTATATTCTTTTAAGATTTTTATTTTTGAAATTGTGTATTTCGTTATCGACAAGATATATTTTTTTGCTATCTTTGTTTCTGAAGTTGTAATATTATTCATTTTTATTATTTATTACTACTATGCATTCCACAGACTCCTTTCTTCATGCACACAGTTAGTCGATGGGACTATGTTTTTCATGCCATCACTGCCCTTTGATTAAGTACACAAACAGGGGCCTATTACACACATGCTTTTACTTACTTTTCAGCTACACACTACTTACATGCACTTCTATAATTATTTAGCTTTAAGCCCACTAGTCCCCCTGTCCTTTATAATAACACCTAGATTTTAAACAATAAACTAGCCCCACCGGGTAAATATGTGCAATCTGAATTTTTCTTATCCTTTTTAAATTTTGTTTTTGCTTATCGCCATGTTTCTAAACCATTATATATATATATATATATATATATAAAGATTCGTGTTTTCGTCCGTTTGATTATGTTAACGTAGAAGTCTAATTTTGTTGTAACCGGTTGCTAATTATTTTGTGAACAAATAATAAACCCACTTATTACTAAGGGGGGTAAATTATGATTTTATTTTCATATTACTAAATAAAATTGGTAATTTTAATTCGTCTACCGGCTCTCGCGAGATATGTGCATCTAGTCATTCTAGTCGGTTTATAATTTCGGTTATAAATATATAAATATGTATATATATATATATATATATATGTATATAAAATTTATTAACGAAGTGTGAAAATAAATTTAATTTAATTTAATTTTTATTACTATTAGGATTATTATAACGCTAAATTTTCGTAATAGAACGCATTAGGAATTTCTTTCAAAATTTTAGACTTCATAAAACGGTGATGATAAAAATATCGCCATTAAGAAAAAGTGAATGCCTTTTATTAAAATAAAATACCAATATTATCGCCAGTAGCACCACAACATTCCAATTGCATTTAACAATATGCAAATAAACATTTGTAACAAACCGAACACAACCAAAACTAAATATTTCGCCTTCTTTCAAACGGGATAACATCCACATGACCGTTCGTATAGTTTATTATTTGAAAGATTTTTATTTCCTCCCACATTTCCACATCAAATTTAGAACTTGACGGACTAGACTGAACTTCGTCGCTGTTCAATAATGTTTTTTTCCATACGTAATTTCGTCCAACTTCATTTTGTTCTATTTCTACTATGCGCTGTTAGAAGTAAAGCAATTTTAACTTTTTTTCTCTGAAACCTAGACATACATACATACATATATATATATATATATATTTATGTATATATATGTGTGTGTGTGTATATACATATATACCGACTACTACGTTTATATGTACACAAAACCAAACCAAACGACTCGACCACATTACGTCCCTGGAGTATTCAGCCTTATTTACATTGGAAACAAACTTAACGCGTACTATGCATTTTTATACGTTTACCAAAACTATTTTACACATTCTTGATACAAAACCCAAAAAAATTCGTATCGTCATCGATACCTATTTTCTCCCTGCTAGTTTCGAGAGTTAAACAACGTGTATTCAGAAATTGGAGTACCCAACGGTGCATTTCGCTTGCCATCTTGAAGACAGTTATCCAACCTCAGTTCAACATGTAGATTCGATAACAGCGGTGACAGAATAAAATACAATAACCTTAGGGATATAAGCTGTTTTTCTACGTAGCGATTGCAATATATATAATATGTATATATATATATATATATTTATATATGTATATATATATATATATTTATATATGTGTATATATATACACATTTGCCTAAAAAAATACACGCATACACATGTACATACATATAATACGTATAAATACATCGTCATCGTCTACAGTCGTCGCCCTAGACAGGATATCGTGATTGACATTTAGTTCGCTAGAGATTTTCTGTCGTCATTAGCAGCAACCTTCTGATTGATGCGCGCATTCTGAAAATGATAGCCTCGTTGTATGTAGTACAATATCTGTCCATCTTACCAGGTTCAATTAATTTTCCCCCTAACTGCAGTGCGTTCTGTTCCCTTCTTGCTATACGTCCGAACAATTTCAGCAATACTCTTCCCATACCGATCGTTTATCTTTGGGCGAAGCTGATTCTTTTGTACGTTTCGCTCTCAGCAAAATTCTAACCTAACCGTTTCCAGAACAATATTTCAAAACTGTCGATTATTTTTCTGTTTGCTTTTTTTGTTTACTGTCCACGTCTCGGACGCACCATATAACACGATAGAAAACACTTGGCGTTCGGACGAGATTAATTTTGACATTTTTCCGAATGGGGAAATCGCAATTCCAAATCTTGTTCATCTTCATCATGACGTTTATGTCACAGTTCTCTAGGAGTTATCTTAAGTATACAAAACTTTCCACAGTTTCATAACCGGTGAGTCTATTCGTTCCTAGGAGTTATATTTCCCCCGGGCCGATTATTATTATTTCGATCTTATTTATATATATATATATATATGTATATATATATATATATATTTATTTATTTATTTAGATACTGGGATGACATAGTTGCTAGAGTGCTTAAGGGTTCGAAACCAACTAGCGACGTAAAAGTTTATAAAGCTTTTCATCGTTACGTAACTTTTAATTATCACGGAGAAAGCACCGGTACCCCTCCTAATAACATCACACAAGCGCTCATCTGCGTTGCATATGATTAGCGCCTTAAAATTTTGTACGTAAAAACAAACGTACAATGAATGATAGTCACGTCGTTCGGCAAAGAACAGATGATGATGATGTTGCATATTTAATCCGTATGCTGGATAATTTTTTTCTGTCTATTTTTCTAACAATGCATCATCCGCAAACCCAAGGCTTGTTCTGTCCATTTTATCATTCCGCCATTTCGTTGCTCTAGGACTAACCTCATTATACATTTATACATTGTGTATACGAGTTAATGAGGGTAGGCGACAAAACAAAGCCTTTCCTGAACATGTACATATACATTATACACGATAAAGAGATAGATAAAATAGAAATACATGCATATATTGTATACTCATATATACACGCACGCATATATATATATATATACGTAAAATATGTATGTTTTATTGTTCTAGTCTGATTCTATTTAGATTATACATTATCGTTGTGTTTTAGATTTTATTCTAATTCCTTTATTTATTTACCTTTTTTCGGATTTTTTTAATAGTATTTTACGTACCGTGTACAATATAAAGCTACAGGGGGCACGGAACTGCTATGAAATTATTATAACGTAGATAACAAATTAGTTTGTCCTAGAAATCTCAAAACCTAACTTACGACAGTCACATAAAGATCTTATGTATAACTTCCGGGTATTCTTTGTAATAGGGCATAGATGCTCGACAGTTGGCTGACAGCAGCACTATTCACACTTAGATGGTACTTTGATTTCGAATAAGTAAGAACGTGTTAATTTCATACTATCCGCAATCGACACACAATTACTTCCTCTTTGTTTTATTATCTGGATACACAGTGAGCCGAAGTTTTGTAAATGATTTCATGGTTCGTAATCTATTTTTACTAGATATATTCTCTGCCAATTTCCTACACGTTGGAAGTGTTGCTTGAGATATTCATTAAACTTGTATAACGGTACACGCGTATTCTGCTGCGAATGCGCAATGGACAGTGTGATTCATCAGCCTTTGTATTATATAGCTATGTGCCGATATCCGCAAAAATTTTATGTTCTTAGACGTTGTTTGTAACGTGAATATTATTTCGTCGGTAATCGGATGCAATTGCGAATATAGGAGAATGGTTTTAGTCGTCGATAACCACGTCAAAATTCGTCACTTGTGACATTGCGGAGATATTTGCAACCTAAATTTTCAAACCAAGCTAGACATTAATCTCCTAAAAGTCACTAGTGAAAAGTTTTGGTTTTCACAGAAAAATTTCGAGAAGTTATTGCGAGTAGTTCTAGTTGAAACAGTGAGAATATACTGGTAATGCATTGTTGTTCTCGTTGATAGCTACTGAACAACCTGCTCTCGTTTTTATATATATAGTCTGAATGATTTAATTTAATATCTTTAAACGTTTTTTATACGGTATTTTTTCATTGGCGTTATAAAGTGTTAACTTGCGAGCACAACTATGTCCACGGTAAAATAGCGAGATACCGTTAGAAGATCCACATTAGAAGTTTGAATGAGTTTATAGCCACTGTGGTAAGTTCGATATCTTCCTGAATAGCAAGCGCTAATATTATTAAATATTTTCCTCTCCATTCCGAGCGAAATTCAGAAGCTTCGCATAAAGTTCTTCTTATTGGAAAGCTACTGTTGCCAATCTGAGTACTTCGTATCACTCTTAGAGACTTACAGAAGAACATAAGCAGTGACTCCGTATTCTAATTTCAGCCTTGTTAGAATGCGATGTATTGTTAATAAATTGCTTGCACCGTATGTCTTATTAAGTTTTCTTATCAAATTTAGTTTCTTTTGACAAGTGACAATGAATTGATGGTTTTCGTAAAGTTTACTATCGAATACCATATCTAAGTATCGCACTTTTTTCCGCGATACCATTTGACTGATACGAAGATTCGGACGTGTTTTCTGCTCCGCTGACGGAAAAATATGATTTCCTTATCGGATAAACTGAATATATACACATTTATAAATAAAGTAAAATAGGAATATAAAAATCTTATAATTACCGAGAGGAAAAGTTTTAAAAAACTCGATTCGTAATCTTGTTACCTAATTCAGTTTTAATAAACTTAGCATAAGTATAATAAAAAATAAAGTGCGTGATGAATTAACATTTTCCGTGTTCTAAGGATTTATTAATGAAATTTACCAATTCGGACGGAAACGAAAAAATCGGGAATATAGTAATACTCGGTATATGTATCTATGTTTCAAGAACCGATAATCACACCTATATTATTTATAAGCATAACGTCAGATTTAGAAAGGAATTTACACGTTCTTCGACGATATCACTGATGAATGAAAAATGAAGGTAAAATTGCTCATCATTTTAATGCCAGCGTAGCGCGACTTTTTTTTTTTAGGTTGACTTTGAAGCGATGGTTACGAATTGGCCGAAGTTTCTTGAAATTAATACGACTGATCGAACACCGGAGCAGCATATAATAACGTATTTACGTTCGTTGGGCGCAAAACAGAGATCTATAATGACGCAGACTTGTCTTTCAAAAGACCGGAAATAATATATCCCCAGTGGGGATGAAACGGATGATTGATCGATTAGTGTTTTATATGTTTAGTCGATAGTTTGGAAAATATAAATGAAACAGCCGAACAATTCGTAATAAGACTTAAAGAACATTTACATATGCAGAGACAGTGATGAAAAATTCTGGAAACATTATACAGAATTAAAAGAAATAATATTACTCGGAATGATAAAATTTTACATACAGAGAAACATTAAAAAAAAAAAAATAAATAAACTAACAGAAAAAAATGAAAAAAATTATATAAAGATATAAAAATAATTTATTAAATTCAATCCTCTTCGTCGTAAATTGAGCATAGCATGCCAGAAGTCCAAAAAGTTCATTATTTTTCCATCCAATTTGAAGAGGTCGTTAAAGTTGCGCGGACAAGCTTTACATTCGAAGAACATCCAACGCTCAATTGATACTAGATTTTCCGAACAAGTTTGAGACGTTGGCCAATCCTGGTAAGCGATCATTAAATTCAATGATAAATTTTGACGAAGAATTAATTCTATGAAATATATTGTAATTTTCATATCGAACGACTATTTCTATATTTTTTAATTTTTTATTATTTTTATTCTACCGGCTATTTCGCTTATTTATAAATTTTATAACGGATAACTATTTTTAAATTTTTTTTTTCATTTTTACCGACTATTGATTTTTGTTTAATTATAAATTTTATATATTGGACAATTGTTTTTTTAAACATTGAAAACATATGGGAGAGTAGTGATTTTATTAATTAATAATAAACCAAACAAAATATAACACAATCGCTAAAAGTTTTTTAATCGCGAAGCTTTTCGACAGTTACGTCATTTTCAAGCACGCACAAAAATTATTAAATTTTTTTTCATAAAATTTTTACATATTTTTAAAGATGTATAATTTTGGTGCGCGCTTGAAAATGACGTAACTGTCGAAAAGCTTCGCGATTAAAAACTTTTAGTGATTGTGTTATATTTTGATTGATTTATTATTAATTGTTTTTTTAATTATTTTTTACGTTACCGGCTATTGCCATGTAAATAATTTTATATTACTGATAGTTGCGTTGTTTACCGCATTCACTGTCTCGGATTATTTCATTATTATTCATTTTGCTGATTTTTATGAAATGTTAAATTAATATTTTTCATTTGATATTTTTCATCTTTTTAAATATTCACTCGATAATGGCCTAACAGCCGAAAAGATTTGTGTAATTTTAACTAAGTTTTTTTGTTTGTTTGGTTTTAATTCTGGTAGAAAATCGACTTTCCCCCCCGATAAACCGCTCTAGACGATCGCCCGTTCGAGCGAACGCGTTAAGGGTGGACTTTTCCGAAAGTAAACTCCCGACGCTATAACGTTCGTAGAAGGTGATTTTTCGAAAGGTCCGACCGTTAGGCCGTTAGCAAAAATCAAAGTCGAAATTTCGCTTTTTGAAATTTCGTCCATTTTCCGGAAAATCCGCTTTTTCCGACGTTTCTCTTTAATTAACCGCGATCGAATTCGTTATCGATCGAAAGCCGACTAAATTCTCCGTCGAAATGATATGTAGGAAAATTTTCGCCAAACCAGGCGAGGTCGAAGTTGGCCATTTTGACGTAAGCGAAATTGACTTTTTTTACCGAAATCGCCGTAAAAAAAAACAGCCCCTAACTCGAAAAAAAGCCTCGTCATTTTTTACTAAACCCTATCGGCTATCTTTTCGGTCTCTTGGTCGATAGTCGTACGATGCGCCCAACTTCCGGAACAATTCGGTTTATCCAGCATGTTCCTGGTAGCGAACTATCGCCACCTTTGGCGAGGCATAGCGAGCGACGTAAACATTTTTAAACGATTCCGACTTCGGAAATAGTCGTTACTGTATAAGATGTATGGTAAAAAGCGAAAACCCCGCGAAAAAAAATTTCGCCGAAAATTTCGAAAGGGGACCCCTTTCGATTTTTTCGAAATTTCGATTTTTCGCAATAATTCGCGAACTATTCGTAATTTGAGAAAATCATTCCAATGAAAGTTACGCGCGATTAAAATACGCGTCTAACGATGGTAGTCGCGTATTTTTATATAGCGAATACTCGTCGAGTAAATTGCGGTTAAACAGTTTTGGGGTTTTGCGCCCTTTTTACCGCCCCTATGATAGATAGGCGGTTCGGGTTGGACTTAAAAGAAAGTAGACGTCGAGATCTATAATTTATGTCTTACGGTAAATGTTTTAAAAATTAACCGGTAACGAGATATCGCGAGTTTAAAATTTGATTTTCGATTTTTCAACATTTTTTCAGGCATTTTTGGTCGGTCGGTTAGTAGCTATATATGTATGTGTATATATATATATATATATATATATATATATATAAATATATATATATATATATATATAATCATCAAACCGAAAATTTCAAAAGGGGACCCCCTTTCGATTTTTTCTGTAAATATATAATAATATAATTTTGATTTTGATAATATTTTAAAAAATAATTTGTTTTCTCCATTGATGTGATTTTTGTTTTAATTTTGATAATATAATATATAAAAAATTTCAAATCGAAACCGAAAATTAATTTGAGAAAATCATTCGAACAAAAGTTGCGAGCGATTCAAGTACGCGTCTAACGATGGTAGTCGCGTATTTTTATAGCGAATATTCGTCGAGAAAATTGGGGTTAAAGGATTTTGGGTTTTTGCGCCCTTTTTACGGCCCCTATCATAGATAGGGGGTTTGGGTTGGGCTTAAAAGAAAGTAGACGTCGAGATCTATAATTTATGGTATGACGTAAATGTTTTAAAAATTAACCGGTAACGAGAAATCGTGAGTTTAAAATTTGATTTTCGATTTTTAAAAAATTTTTCAGACATAATTGGTCAGCGGGTTAGTAGCTATATACATATATATATATATATATATATATATTAATCATCAATTAGGTTTTTTGCGCTATAAATCGCTTAAGAATGGAGATATTCGACGAATTTAATTTATATATATAACACGCGCGTATATAAATAACCCTTTATAGCGTCGGGCGTGTCTTAAGTTCAACAGCAACTGCAGTATGACGTCATTTCGACGAATTTGGTTTTATCCGATGGCAAATTTCTATAGCACAAATTAATCTCAGGAAAGCGGGCGTGTCTTAAGTTCAACAGCAACTTCAGTCGACGAATTTGGTTTTATCCGATGGCAAATTTCAGGAAAAATATATATAAATTAACGATATTTTTGTTTAATGTAGACTTCCCACTTGCGGAGCCCATTCAAAGGGCGGGTTTGGCGAATTTTAGTCGAATTTTGGGTGAAACTTTTTTTGTTTTACTCGTCAGAGCCCCTGCACTATTTGAACGGTATTTAATCACAATTAATCCCCAACAGCTTCCCAAAAATAGGCACTACCCCCGTTGGGTAGCAAACCCCTTGGGTAGCAGAGGCGGATAAAACCCCTAGTTTATAAGATAGGTAAATATAATTTTTTATCTAATAAATTCACCTCGCCTTTCCAGTTAATTTTATATAGCCTGCACGTCGGACGACTTATTAAATTGTATACAATTGATCATTGTATACAGTTGATCGTCGATAACGTCGCAAATAATTTTCGAATTTAGATAACTAACGTCTATATAGAATACATTTTAAAATTTACGCTATCGACAACGTAATGTCGACATTACACCCGAGCGTAGGTTAATCGGAAGAGAAGAAATTACTCACCGATGCTACGTGCTTCACAGTACATACAATTGTATACGTATCGTGCAAAGAATTACAGACGACTTTCGAATCCAGAGAGCTGAAGTGCGAAATTTAAGACGTAACATTTTATGAAAGTTTTTACATCATCGTTTTTCATCGGCGAAAAGTTAGAATTTTACTGAAATTACGTGTAATAGTTTCGAAAGTTCGTAAAAATTCGTGTTTTGTCCGCGAACGAGAATAAAAATTAATAACGTTTTAGAAGCGTACACGAGGAAAGTTTCCAGCGTGCAATTAACTATTTAAAAAGAAAATACGTGCATGAAAATCTCAAGAATACGCATATCACACTCACCAATTCGTATACACTGCGCTATGCGAAATATTTTTATCGAAATTCTAAAACATATATTTCATGTGTTAACACGAACTACGAGAAACATGGTGACTTCAATAATTCCGGTGGAAGTTGCGAGGTAAAAACTTCGATCCAAATAACAACCCACGCATTCGAGATGATTTAAATTATCGAGAAGGTAATGTATTGTCATTTTGACGATTTTAAAACGTGTCCATTTTATTAATCTCGCTAAAAACTTATTTTACACACACACACACACACACACCCCCTTATATATAAGTTCTGGGACTGGTGCTCCCAAACTCACAAAAAATTAAACAATTTTTCCAACACGATTTTTATTCGAAGTAGTCTTGTTTAAGTACTTCGAAAACGTCTCGGCTTCGATCGCCATTAGTCGGCTCGTCACAGCTGCTTCAATCTCTGCAATCGAGGAAAAATGATTTTCTTTGAGGTCCATTTTCAGCTTCGGAAACACAAAATAGTCTGGAGGACTCATGTCTGGAGAGTATGGGGCGGCGAAGCACTGGAACTATTTATTTGGCCAAAAACTGGACGTTGAAGGCGGCTGTGTGCGCTGGCGCATTATCGTGCAGCAAGAAAAACGAATGATCATTGGCCTGACGCGTATACGTGGCGTCTGTAGATGCCTATATATATTATTATTATTACGGTGTGCAGCAACTAAGACCAGAGGCACGATGTAGAGAAACTTAAATTAAGGAGTAGAGACGAGATATGCGTAAGAACATGATTAGGTTAGTTAAATAGTAGTATTCATCTTTGAAGAGAAGAGCAAGTGAGCAGGGAATGTTGAGAGACAATTTAAGTGAGGAGTATAAAGGACAGTCAATGAGGATATGGAAGAAGCGTGACGCTACACACCGGGCACTGAGGAGTCGAAGTTTTGTTGATTAGAGATGTGAGCGCGTATGTCTTGTATGATCCAGACGCAATCTGCTGATGATAACGTCTTCTCTGCGGTTTGAACGCGAAGTCTTACAAGGTAAAACGGAATTCTTGATTTGGTGAAGCGTATTTAATTTCTTGTCACGAATCAAAACGGCTAAAAAGTCTTGATTTGACATAATATTACGTACGTCAATAGTTGGGTACTGCGACGTTTGGGATCGGCAACAATGTAGCAGCCTCCTTTACTGATCTATCTGCTAGTTCATTCGATGGAATCCTGATATGAGCTGGAATCCACAGGAACAAGGCTAATTAGCTCCGTTCGACTAATAACAGCCGTGTCACTTCATTGGCTGTATCGTTGCTAAATACATCGCATAAGGAGCTGAGCGCTGAATACATAGGTCTCGTCTACCGCGTCCCTTAGTGCACACTGTGTAATTCTGGTGCTGTTGAAAATATTGCGCATTTTGTGTTCTGGTGCTCACAACATTCTGATATCAGGTTACTACATAAAATAATTAACTGTACTTCACTGATGTTCAGTAAAGAAAGTTGTATTCACTTTTTGCTGTATTATAGAGTCACGATGTACAGAAAATTTATTGAAAACTAACTTAATTCGTAATCATTAATTCAACCGTCATCCTCATGCGTTTTATCGTCTGCACTTGTTACTTTTTTTTTTATTTAGTAATTCAATTTAGTTTTTGTGTATTTGTATATAAATAATATTATAATACTTTTTTTTTCGTAATTATATAATATATTTAAAATTATTGTGTTTTTAAAACTATTTTCGCGATCGATATTCATAATTAGATACAACAATTTCGGAATAACCCTATAAAAAAAGAAAAAAAAACGATTTATAAATAAAAATAAAACGATTTAACGTTTCAAGCAATAGCCCTGCTCATCATCAGAGCTGAAACGTAAACTCCATGGTTTTACTATTATAAATAAATCGTTTTTTATTTTTTCTACGCATTTATTCCGAAATTGTTTCTAATTATTATGTTTTGTTTTTACATTTTTTTTTTTTATAAATACTTTTTTCCTATCTCCTTCTAATCTAGAACTGACGTGTCTAATTCTCATCTTCCAGATGTAATGAATGTGAAACAAAAAAAAAAAACATGTTTTTAGAAGTAATCGGTCTAGCGACAGAACTCTCAAGTTATGAATGATGACAGGCCGAAAGCATTATCTGAAGTCGGTAATACGTTTCTTTGCCTTCTAATCGCCGATTGAACTTGCAAACTTATTGCCAGCAGATTTTCGTGAGTTACCAATCTCGCCAGGTAATTGCAAGCAGCTCGTATTACTTGTTCCACATATTGTGTACGTGAAGATCTTTATGCAATGTGTAGTTAGTGATATACCATGGAGCGCCCAGGTATCCTTCGTAGTATCATATCCTGGTACCGCTGTATTTTTTTAATGTTGTTCTTAGAAGAACATGCCCATAGCTCGCAGCCATATACCAAGATTGGTTCAAGTATCGCATCGTATAAGTTTATTTTTAATATCTAGTTGCGATCTGGGTTCTAATTTAATTTTGCTGTCTTGATATTTAATTCGGTCCTTTTTACTGTTATATGTGACGACGACCATGTTAAAGATTGATCAAGATGGATTCCTAGGTATCTGACAGAAGAGTCTTGAGGTATTGTTGTTCCCCTTAATGAAACTTGATATATTTTTTTTTCGTTCAATTTTTCTTTTAGTAAATAAATACATGTTTACATTTAGTTGCGTTAATCGCTATTTTCCAAATTCTGAACCATTCAGCGGTCTAGTCTAGCACAAAGATGCCTACTTGTGTGAAGCTAGTATTATCATCAACGAAGGTTGCTATAAATGTATTTTCTGGAATATCTCTCGTAAACACCGAGGATAGGAGTCGCCCCATGATACTGCCCTGAGGTACTCCGACCTGAATTTTATGGGGAGATGATTGACAATTATTAATTATTACTTGAAAATATCGATTCTCCAAGTATGATTTCAAAATATTATAATATTCCGGTGGAAAGATTTAAGAAGCGTGACGCTACACACGGGGTGCTGAGGAGCCGAATTTCTGTTAACCGAGTAAATGGGAGTGTATTGTATGCTAACCGCAGTCTAGTGAGGACAACGTCATTTCTGCGATTTGGAAGCGAAGTGTTCAAAAACGGAATTCTTGATTCGGCGTAGCTTATTTAATGAGGATGTCGACTGCCACTTTTGTTGCCGCGAAGCAAAAAAGTCTTGATTTAACATAACTACGTACATCATTAGCTGGAAATGGGAGGTCATTTTTGGATTTAGCCTCTATGTGTATATATATATATGTGTATTATATATGAGAGAAATAAAAAAAGAATTATCGAATAATGCAGGGGTGGTCTAATTGTTTATGTAAATTTGAATTAAATCTTGCATGAATATTTTGTAGACTGTTTCTATTTTCTTTTTAAATGAACGAGAACTACGATATGAATTTATATTCGAATGTTTTTTTTCCTCTTTAAATGATGACGTCATGTCGGGCTCTGAGAAGACAATATATTAAATTTCCATCATTCTTCATTCGTATAAAGCTGGGTGGAATTTTTCTTGGGGTCGGTCCCTTTAATTTTTAAAATTTGTTCATCCTACACTGATAAAAATACAGTTGTTTCATCATCGTCGACGTCGTTTATTCAATTTATTTTTCTGCGTCTGGTAAATATATTTTCGCAAAATTTACATTTAATCCCACCGGATCGAAAGGGTTTCACATACACACCGACACATATACGCTACTACATAAAAAAATCTCGACCGCATTCAACTTACTTTTTATCATGTTTCCTTTTCTTGCCTTTTATTGAATTACAATATTTTATGTGTGAGTGAAAAAATAAATTCGAACGACAATGTCGTCGTAAAGAGTCGACATGAATAAATTACACGTTAATTCAGTTAAAATGGAAAGAATTATAAAGAAGAGACGAATTATTAAATTATGAATTCCCTAATAATTCGAATGTCTATTTTTCGTAGTATAAAAAATACTCTCCACATTGAATCACCTAATTAAAAATTTCCCCATAGCCTCGTACTATTTTTTTTGCAATAATCTGCAAAGTTCTTCTCGTACAATTAGTTTAGCTGTTTATTTGCTATAATCGGATTAGACATACGAAACTGTGCGTATGAACCATCCAACCGTAACAAGGTGAAGACACGATGAAGTCTCATACTTCGACCTCTGATCGACGCGTATCGATACTCTCGCGTGACACTCATCGGCACGTATATCTTGAAATACTCATTACGTTGTTTACTCTATAGAGAAATTATGTATAAATATTTTTTTGAAATATAAACAAAAAGTATAATATTGGTAAGAGTAGGAAATACGGCAAAGATACACGGTGATGAGATATTTGTTTTTTTTATTAAAAATCGACCCGTGCAGGCAATCGATATGTATAACCGTGATTGAATGTTACGCGATCGAAGCTTGAATATGTTTACAAAGCAAGCATAAATCCCGTTGGCCATTTTCCGGCTAGACAGTAAGAGCGAGACAAACAGAATTGTAGCACGACGCTTCAAATCGTCGGCTATATCGTAAAGAGGTACCTTTATTTATTTTAAAAATATATATATATATAAAAAATCTTTGATAATGCATTACACGCGTCCTAATAACGCATTTTTTAAATATTTAAATAGCGGAAAATATATTTTAAAGCCCGATGAAATTCCCTAACCGGGAGTTCTAATTATTTATTTACTAGTAGAAAACTCGAGCATACTGGTTTTTACAGGGTTGACTGCTTGAGAGAATTAAGTTATAACATTCGGACGTACTAGATTTTTAATGAAGTTGACTGTTTGGAGTTATTCAATATATTGATTTCGATGTTATATTAAGTGGGGCTGAATGTATCTAAAATTTAATTTCATATAAGAAACGCATGGCGTTATCCGGCAATCTTAAAACTTTGTTTTTTGACGATTTTTTTTCTTGTACGGTCGTACTTTTTTTTTATCAAAAGCCTGATCACCCTGGCGAGGACCCCAAATCTTAGTACCCCCCACACTGTGAGTCCTACGAACGCACAACTACGCCACTACGAGTATGGAATAAATGGGTTAAATATTCGAGAGAATCGAGTAAGCAAACGAGTTACAACAATAAACAATGAACGGATAATATATTTGCACATTTAAAACAAAAAGTAAAGTTAACATTTAATCGAATTTTCTCTACCGAATAAATCAACGATTCGTTCCAGAAAATAAATATAGTCTTATAAAATATTACTTCAATTGATGCCTTATTATACGATTAAAAATTTTAATACAAAAAACCTTCTCATTCGCAAAGCAAAGTAGTTACCCAAAATATCCGAGTGGCTAGAGGAATTCGTGAAAATTCAACTGCTATACCAACATTATGTAACTGAACCAAAAGAAGATTACAGAAGAACGAATACAACAGCTTTAAGACAACTTTTAGAATCTGAAACGACAAGGATATTTCTGCGCGTGCTTAAGAGGTTGAAAAATCACTCTTTCTGCATCGGCAGACGCTGGAAGTATTTTAAGCCGGCCTTGCACAATAGCTACTAACGTTTGTAGTTTATTTAACAAAATGACCTCGGGTAAGCGTAAAATAAAAAAATGAACAAATAACCGGAATTGCTGAAAACTTTTTTTTCAACAGTAACAGTAATGGAGGCCTCGTAAAATATTTTTTATTCGGGCAAATTTCACCGTTTCAGTCGCGCATTAACAACTAAGTAATTTCACCTTAACCTGGCCAGTACAACTAGGTAAACTTCATTTCGATCACGCGATATTAATTTTTTTGACGAAAAATTTTACAATTTTGATAGACGAAGTAGTTCAACAAAATCCTAGATGCAATTTGATTAAAACATTTTTATTGGTATTCCCCGAATTTGAAATGTAGCGTGTTTAAACGTACAATGTATATATTTTCAATGTTGAACAGTGTGAAATGTGGTGATTGTAAAAAAATGTAAAACAAAAAATTAGTTCATTATTTTACACAATGTTTTCTGGCTATTAATTAATGTAAAGATAATAAGCAACAAAAAAATTGTTAAAATCGTTATTTTAAAATTCATAAACCCTTTCAACCGTTAAGTCATTAAGTGAATATAAAAAATATAAAAAAATATACAAAAATTTGTAAAAATATAAAATGTAAAAAATATAACTTAGAATTTACAAAAATTACCAACTGATTAACCGGTATTTTAAAATAATTCTATAGTAAATGTAATAAATGACACAATCAACAATCATCAATATAAAATTTATACATAAATACACAATATAGTAAGTAAAATAAAAATTAAAAAAAAAAAAAATAGTAATTTTAACTGCTTTTTTGTTTATTCTTTTTTTAATCGCTACATTCTAAATTTTTCAAGTTATGAAATATAAAAATATATACAATTTATGAAAAATAGGAGAAACGAAGTGGTCCTGTCGAAATGCATGCAATACTCCTTTAACTATTCCTCACTTGCTTATTACCTGTCCGCTATATTCCTCCGAACGTACAAACCTTCCAAACTCTCTCCCAAAATATTTTACAGAATTCTCCTACATCCTTGCTTTCCTTCATTTATTTACCCGTTAATATAAATTCCTTCTAGGCCTCAGGTCTTAGTAGCTGCGCACGGCACAGTTATAAATGAAAAAGAAGAAGAAGAATTTGATCATCGTGTATGTGAAAAACAACACAATCAACAAATTAGCAATACAAAATTTATACACGAAGAATTATACTAATCAGAAAAATAAAATTTCTAATCTAAAAATTGATTAAATTTTTATAATAATGTTTAGATTGTGGAATGTAGTGATTTTTTATTAATTTCATTCTAAAAATTAGTTAAAATCACTAAACGTTTATTTTCGTGAAAAGTTCACAAAGCTTTTCGGCAATTACGCCATTATCGAGTGATATTTAATATTTTATAATTGCCGAAAAGCTTTGTGAATTTTTCGAGAAAATAAACGTTTAGTGATTTTAACTCGTTAATTAAGTTTATAATATCCTTCCAAAAACTAGTTATTCGTCAACATTTATAAAACTACCGGAAAAAATGGAAATACGAAAAGAAAGAGGTAAAAATAATTTATTAAATTCCTACGATAAATATAGGTGAAGAATTAGTTTTAAGAAGTATATTATAAATTTAATACATATAAGATTTTTTTTAAATAGTCTCTTATTTTCCTGGCTATTTTTAGAGTAATTATGTATAAATTTTGTATCGCTGTTTTGTTGATTTCGTTATTTACCGCATTCGCTATTAGATTATCTTATAAATAAATAACTGTTTATTCACTTTGCTACTTTTAGAAAAATGTTCCAGATCTAAATTAATTATTTTTTACTATTTTTTATTTTTATATTTTTGATAAATTGTATATATTTTTATATTCATTTTTTTTTTATATATATACTAAACAACAAGGATGAAGTCAAAATCAAAAAATTTTTCTTTATGAAAATGCACAAAGCTTAATGTTCGTCCATTATTAAGTGAATATTTAAATTATATAAAACAATATAAAGTGAAAAAATATTAATGTTGGATTACAATTCGTAAAAACTGAGCAAAATGAACAACTGTATTAATAAAACAATTTGAAGGTGAATTGCGAATTTTTGTAATCTTAATACTTTTTTCATTTTATATATATTTTTTTAATATATAATTTAAATATTCCCTCGATAATAGCGTAACAGCCGAAAAGCTTTGTGATTTTTCGTAAAGGATTATTTTTAATAATTTTAACTATTTTTTTTTTGGTTTATTTCAATAAAAATAACTATACCCCACATTCTTCAAATCAATTTTTTTACGTTTACTTAATAATAGTTTTTATTGCGGGAAAATCTTTAAGGTTTTTTTTTAGTGATTTTTAACTAATTTTTCGTTTGTTAATTTTTAATACGAAAAATAGTTTTATCGGCGCATTTTGCGTAAACTGAATATTATTCATCACGAAAATAGACAATTTTAATTTCGTGTACAGTTTAGGAGACGCTGTCACGGAAAGTAATTTAAGTTGATCGTCGAGAAGTTTCATTTCTCCAAAACGGATAGCGAATTATTTAAAATTTACCATTATTGAAAAAAGGTCTCGTTTTTTGATTAAGAAGAATCGTTTAATGGGAAAAAATTATATAGTTGCGCGGACCGATTAAAATGTTTATATTTGCTGTTGAAAACAAGCTAGCCACGATGACGCTTAAACAAAACGTAAAAGTTTTCCTCGCGCGTATCTCTAAACTTTTAACGAGCTTTCTATTAGCGATTTAACTTTTTCGTATTTGCTTTTTTTCGGCTTCGGATAAATTGAAACTCTAAAAAAAAAAAACACACAAACGAGGAAAAAAAGAAAACTCGACTCTTTCCGGGAGAAGCTTTTGTTATCAAAAAAAAAAAAGTTCACGGAAGGTAGAGTTAACGTTGAACATTATACAGAAATTATACATTCGCTATACCTGAAAATAATTCATTTCGAATTTAACTACCCGCCTACATACCCGGATTAACCAAATTTTTCTTAACCTCGTTAAAGTGTATATATTTTTATTTATTTAAAAATTAATTTCGACCGAAAATAATGTTTAAATTAAAATAAACGAAATTTAACCCGAATCCACCGTTATTAAGTAATTTCACGTAATAAGTAACGAAATTTCTTGTAAATAAAAACTCGGAACGTATACATTTTACGTGATGATAATGAAAACCTATAAGATTTACATACGCTTAGGATGAATACACTCTTAGAATCTCGAGCTCAGACACGTACTCAGATGACAACTAACCGAACATTGTTCATAATTATAACCCAAATGACGTCATTTCAACCTGTAAGTCTTCTATCGATAAATATTCGAGGAAACGGTACTATTTGATTTATCAAAACGGCTAGATGACTCGAGACTACCAGTTTGATTTTCACTCTGATCACGCTACGGCAGAGCAAGTTCACCGGAGATACGTAATTAAGATTGCTTTGAAAGGAAACTAAGCAGTAGAATGTGGAATACTCCGAATTAAATTTTATAACGTAGTTCTAAAAGTATGTTATTCTATTTCACAATAGATATTATACAGAAATTTCAAAATTGAACTTTAAGGCAAATAACATCAGAGTCCTAGTACGTCTCGATACAACTTACTTATACACACTGTTCTTGATGAGATTGAGAAAAATGCTCAATTTTATTTAATAACAAAGTTGGAAACGGATAAAAATCCTTCACCACGAATTTAAATTTACTCTGCAATTCGTAGAAGTTGTGAAGAGTAGATCAAACAAATTGATCTGCTACTTGTTAGATGGAAACTGGATGAGACTTTCTTCACCGAGAACAGGTCATTTTTTTCACACAGACCAATTGATGGCCACCTGATTAGTCATTTGTAATGTAAATAAAAAAAAATTATTTCTTCTTAATCTGTCTTTAATTTTTCCCCTCGTACTCTTAACGTTATTAAAAGACATGTGTGACGGTGGAAAACGAGTGAAAACTACTAAAGTTTCGAGTTTTGCATCTAGGTGACGGTAATCGATTATGGAAATATATAAGACGGCAAACTGATTTGACGATGTTGATCAAGTAGACCATTTTAAGGAATTGCTGTTTTTTCCTTGCACAAAAGGGGCGGCTTGCAAATAGACATCTTCCGCTGGAAAGGATATGATCGTTAAAAATATAAATACGCCATTTCGCACTCTATAACATTCTAATTGACATATACCGAAACAGGTACCGAGGAGTAGAACAAGCGAACGAACAATCGCGCTTCTATCGATAGTAAATAATTTTTAATTTTAACAATTATACCAGCAGATAAAATAAGCTTAAAATTGTAATTAATTCTCCTCTCAATAATTATCGTACTTAGTATATGGCTATTAGGCTTTGTTTAGCCGTAACAGTGTATAAATTACACTGCACGGTTTCATAAATTCGCAACTCCAAGATCAGTTTATCGTCTGATCATATTTATAATAGTACAACTCCTGCGCAATTATACACGAGCAAACTGCAATCATTACCAAAGTTTTATCTAAAGTGCTCATTTAAGATTTGTGTACAAATATAAAAGTAAAATAACCTAACGTATTGTCTAAAATACCTAACGTCGATAAGAACCCCCCTAACTGTTTTACCCGATAGAGAAGATACTGGTTTCTAGGAATCTTGAAAAATTCAACTTTGCATTCGTGAATTATTTGATAATAAAGCTTAGTTCAAAGTTTATGAAAATCGAGTAAGTGTGAAGCGAATTAATTATAAAATTAATTAAATAAGTAATTTTAAATATTTATATAAACTGTTAATCCCGCCGATTATAATAAAATCTGAAATTCTATCGATTATATTTATGAAGACTTCCATGTAAATTTATGCATGGCCCTATACGATTAGTTTCATAAACATTGCTATTATTAAATAATTCACGAACGCATTATTGATCCCGTCTTACTTTTTATACTAATTTCACTAATTTCAACAAAATACCTATTTATATTATGCGTCGTTCCACATTCGTCCGACTAAAGGGAAACTTCACATTTGCTTCGTTCTTTAAATATATTAATCGTTTTCGAATATAAATTATTTGTTCAAAATCACCATATTTTCCGAATAGATAGTTTTTTCTTTATTTATTTTTTATACATTTCATTTAATTCGTACGTATTCCTTTTTTATTTAAATTGATTTACATTTATATAATAATAAAATATATATATATAACGGACTGGAGACGTTGTTATTAGCTTATTCTCCTGTCCTGACATTTGTAAATAATCTAAACAATAATGATAATGGTTTCTTGTTTCAATTTATTGCTTTCTTTTGAACAAGATAATTTCCTCTTGTTTCCGTTTAGTTACTAAACTGCCTCCACAAATTTAATGGTATTCTGCCTTTCTTCGATTCCGCTGTACCAATTTTTTTTTTTGTAATCACTACTGATGTTGTACCTTTGTCTAATGCGATCGAATGTAACAACACAATGTAAAAAGATTTGGAGAATCTAGATCTTCACCGTAGTGAATACATATATCATTATTTACGATTTAAAATTTTTTCAAGTATGTTCTGAAATTTACGCGACGAATAAGAAATTGGGGTTTAATTCTTCGTTGATAAGTCTGTTATTTATATTTAAAATTAATTCGAATCCTCTTCATTTATTAATGTATTTTCAATATATTTTATCATTTTGTTTATTAGATCTTTAACTAAATTTTTTTGCTTCCTTTATTTCATTAGTTTTTTCAATATGAAGATCTACAGGCATAACAGCTGTCATTTATATTGGTTGCCCCTAGGACACTGTTCTGTATGCTGATATGATGCCGATTCATATTTTTCTCTGTTCTTTTTTGATTTTTTCTTTTTATCGTCTTCTCGGTTATTATACGAAAGTGTAACGTGTTGCCATATTTTCTATTATGGATCGGAATAATGCATTGTATAGTATTATATTTAGGAGATGCGGTAATTCAGATAAATACGTTGAAACAAGTAGCTTAAAAAGTTTACTAACAGATTTAATACGGAAAAACGGTTTATACGATTCCGAGTGTTATTTTTCAACGAAATACGTTTAAAAATCATAAAATTCAAATACCCGACTGAAGTAATTCAACCAAATGACCAAGAGATAGAACGATTCCAGCTAGAATGCGTAAGAATAAGCATTCGATTTAATCGGAGCGATATATAATAAGAAGTTATTATCTATACAAGCAATTAAATAAGCAGCATGTCCGAATATGAACACGAAGAAAAACATTTAACTCATCGATAACAGAAAATGCAAAAAATAATAAGAAAAATCCAACGCCCGGCTGTTAATAAAAATGTATATTGAAAAAATATCGGACGCAATGAGAAAATTAAGAATAATATTTCACCGACGCCTAAAAAATAAAGAAACGTATAGAGACAAACTGAAACTGTATTCAAGAATACTTGGAAGAAAATCCAATGAATAGAATGAATAGAATTATGCGGCACGTAGAAACTATAAAATATATATCGGAACGGAAAATCCAACGCTCGGCTGTTAATAAAAATGTATATTGAAAAAATATCGGACGCAATGAGAAAATTAAGAATAATATTTCACCGACGCCTAAAAAATAAAGAAACGTATAGAGACAAACTGAAACTGTATTCAAGAATACTTGGAAGAAAATCCAATGAATAGAATGAATAGAATTATGCGGCACGTAGAAACTATAAAATATATATCGGAACGGAAAATCCAACGCTCGGCTGTTAATAAAAATGTATATTGAAAAAATATCGGACGCAATGAGAAAACTAAGAATAATATTTCACCGACGCCTAAAAAATAAAGAAACGTATAGAGACAAACTGAAACTGTATTCAAGAATACTTGGAAGAAAATCCAATGAATAGAATGAATAGAATTATGCGGCACGTAGAAACTATAAAATATATATCGGAACGGAAAATCCAACGCTCGGCTGTTAATAAAAATGTATATTGAAAAAATATCGGACGCAATGAGAAAACTAAGAATAATATTTCACCGACGCCTAAAAAATAAAGAAACGTATAGAGACAAACTGAAACTGTATTCAAGAATACTTGGAAGAAAATCCAATGAATAGAATGAATAGAATTATGCGGCACGTAGAAACTATAAAATATATATCGGAACGGAAAATCCAACACTCGGCTGTTAATAAAAATGTATATTGAAAAAATATCGGACGCAATGAGAAAATTAAGAATAATATTTCACCGACGCCTAAAAAATAAAGAAACGTATAGAGACAAACTGAAACTGTATTCAAGAATACTTGGAAGAAAATCCAATGAATAGAATGAATAGAATTATGCGGCACGTAGAAACTATAAAATATATATCGGAACGGAAAATCCAACGCTCGGCTGTTAATAAAAATGTATATTGAAAAAATATCGGACGCAATGAGAAAACTAAGAATAATATTTCACCGACGCCTAAAAAATAAAGAAACGTATAGAGACAAACTGAAACTGTATTCAAGAATACTTGGAAGAAAATCCAATGAATAGAATGAATAGAATTATGCGGCACGTAGAAACTATAAAATATATATCGGAACGGAAAATCCAACGCTCGGCTGTTAATAAAAATGTATATTGAAAAAATATCGGACGCAATGAGAAAACTAAGAATAATATTTCACCGACGCCTAAAAAATAAAGAAACGTATAGAGACAAACTGAAACTGTATTCAAGAATACTTGGAAGAAAATCCAATGAATAGAATGAATAGAATTATGCGGCACGTAGAAACTATAAAATATATATCGGAACGGAAAATCCAACGCTCGGCTGTTAATAAAAATGTATATTGAAAAAATATCGGACGCAATGAGAAAACTAAGAATAATATTTCACCGACGCCTAAAAAATAAAGAAACGTATAGAGACAAACTGAAACTGTATTCAAGAATACTTGGAAGAAAATCCAATGAATAGAATGAATAGAATTATGCGGCACGTAGAAACTATAAAATATATATCGGAACGGAATATAAAATGTATGTGAAACATAAGAAAATTCGAAAAAAAGTTGTTGTTTTTAAATACATTTTTATTACTGCAAGCTGACCAATAAGGTCATTTAGAAGTATTTGGGTGGAGAGCATAACAGGAAGGGTATAGTACCCACTGGTACACACCCGGCAACCACAACCTCAGCAATCCCGGTATAAATAGGACTTTTGTTGTCGATAGACAGCAAACTATTTCTGCTCATTAACCAAAATAATTTTTTAATACGTAAATCTAGTTCTTTCCTCTTCATTCGGATATTATTTCAATATGTTTATCCGAGTGTAAGCCCAGATATTTCACTCTGAATGGTATTTCTGCGTTATTAATTCTTACTGGAGGAGATTTAGATTTTCTGTTAACTGTATAATTACTGATTTGTTCTCATTTATTTTTATATTTCATCTGTTAAACCAGTTTTCAGCTCTAATGCGTGTTGTTTGAAGATTACTACTACTCGCTGTATTTGGATCGGTATCAAAAAAAGAAATAAGTGCCATTGGCAAATGCGGCTACCTGAACACTATCAGTCATAGGAAAATCGGCTGTGTAAACTAAATACAACGTAGGTCTAAGCACTGAGCCTCGAGGGACACCCACACAGACGGAATACAGCTCGGAGGACGCGTGATCATAGCGCACATGAAAATATCTATCACTAATGTACGATTCTAATAAGAGATAACGATCTGCGAGTAGTAGTAGTTTCAACTTATACAAGCCAACATGCCAGACCTTATCAAATGCCTGTTGAACATCAAGAAAGACTGCTGTACAGATCTTTTTAATTTTTAGTGAATTTTTGATTACGATAACTACCCTATGCAGCCGATCAATTGTAGAGTGTTGTTGCAAAAACCCGAACTGGTGGTTAGGTATAATATTATTCGAACGGCCATAGTAACCTACTCAACATTAACGTCTCCATAACCTTCGATAAATTGGGCGATACGAGGTGACAAAAAGTGCGGATCTTTACCTCAGAACCATAATAATTTCCGTAAACTTCCGCTGTTTCGGAAAGTAGTGTAATCGGAAGCGTTGCATATAACCGGGTAGCAACACTATAGCTTTCCTCGGAAGTTTAAATAGTAATTAGACTTGCCGGTTGTGGGTGATATCATTAGGCAGCATACAAAAAAATTTTTTGACGATTGTAGACGCAGCCAATACTCAATAATAAACAATATAGGAGACTATACGCGTACTAGTCTTCAGTTAAAATATAAAAGATATAAACATAAAAGAATAAAACACATGCTATTATAATGTATCACCTGCTTTTTAATCGTATGTAATTTATATATTTAATTTTATGAACTTTATTAATATGTAATATATATAAATAGCTGAGCAGTCATATTATTTTGTTTATATTTATTATTACTGCCTTAAAATTCTTCATAGAGTTGTCCTCAAATTGTATACAGGTTTTGGTGGTGGTTTTCCTGTAATCTAGTTCCGCGCTATTATTACTGTATTTATTATTTCTTTTTGTTTTCATTTTGTATACGTAGTAAGAATTTGTTCGGTATACGTAATAATATTGTTTTGACATTGATTTTTGTAATTTATATTGTGTGCTAAATACACTTTTTATTTATTTATTTATTTTATTAAATAGTAATTCGGCGGTTAATATGCGAGTTCGTGATGTTGGATATTAGTCCTAACCAGTATAGTTGAACCACCCTTGACTCTACCTGATAGATGTGTGCACGAGTACGTGAAGTAATCTTTAATTTTAAAGTAATCGTTGTCAGTGAGGTGAGTTTCGGCAAGAAGCATAATATGGAATTTGAATTTAAAACCAGTTTAATCTCTACTTTATGGTTCTTCAAGCTGTTAGCATTCCATAGAGCTGTCCTTAAATCATCATCATCAGTATTGTCTTTCCCGTCTTCGCTGTATTGTTTCTATTAGTTTCCTTTTTTTCATTTACCATTCCCAAAACCTCTGAATTCCTTTTCTTCTGTGTCCATAAGATCTTCATCATGCGGCGCCAACCCCACATTTCGAAGGCTTTCAAGCGTTTTTTTAAATTTTGTGTTAACACCCACGTTTCTGAACCGTATAGTAATATATTCCATATGTATATTTCCAAAAGTTTTTTCCGTATATTTTCATGTTTTTATTAAATAAATCTTTCTTTTTCACAATCGCTTGTTCGGCTAATTCTTGTTTTTATTTCTTTATCACTTCTTCCTGTACTCGTTATTATACTACCCAAATATTTAAATTGTTCTACTTGATCTAAGATATTATTTTCTAACATTATGCGTATTTTCTTTTCATATTTGCTTATGTTTAAATTTATTTGCTTTAAACATTTCTGCAATATTGTTATTTGTTGTTGCGGTTGTTGTTCATTGTCGGCCAATAATGCAATATCGTCTGCAAATCTTATACAATGTATCTGTTGTCCATTTATTTTTACGATCGTAGCGCCATCTTTAATTTTTTGTATCGGTTCCTCTATTACTAAACGTATCGGTGATAATGGGCATTCTCGTCTTATTCCCCTTTGCTATTTTCACTTTTTCTTTCGAATTGCCGACTTTTATTTCCACCGATTGCTCCTTATATAAGCTCCCATATTATTTTCCTATCTTTGTAATCTAATCCTATTTCTTCTAGTTTTACGATACATCCCATGTTACACAATCAAACGCCTTTTCTATATCTACGAATGCTATACATAGTCCTTCCGCAATTTCTATCTTTTTCTCGATGATTAATCTTAATGCCAATATGGCTTCTCGAGTGCTCTTTTCTAAACCCGAACTGATCATGGCTTTTTCTTCTATCCTTCGTCTTATTCTATTCATTACAATTTTCATAATTATTTTTGATATATGTGGTATCAAACTTATTATATTCGGAGCATTCTTTTGTGTTCATTTTTCTTTTTGGTATTGCTACTATTGCCGTGTTTTTAAAATCTGTAAGCAATTTACGCTGTTCATAGCAACTTTCCGTTAATTTAAACAGCTCCCTTGTGATTTCTTTATCCTCAGTTTGTAATAATTCAGCTGGTATCGGGTGCTTTTTTCTTCGGTAGCTGTTTCAGTGCCAATTCAAATTCTTCCTTCATTATTTGGGGACCTTCGTCATCATCTTGTTTATTTTCATTTATCGTTATTTCTTCTATATTCCCTTCTGTCTTATACCGTTTCCAGATGTTCCTTCCATCTTCCGCCATATTGTTTTCTCTTCTATGAACATTTTGCCTTGTTTATCATTTATGATGTTACCAGTCGTTATTTTACGCTTTCGGTTCAACTTATTTATTTCTGTATATGCTTCATCGAGTTTATTTTCTTCCATTTAATTTAAATAGAAGGACATTATTTCACCAGCTTTTGAATTAATGTAGCGAGCATAGACAGAACCATGCTGTTTTGTTCGATTAACTGGCGGAGAGAATGTACTTAAAACGTTTCGTCAAAAACATGAAACCGAACACAGCATGTCGACTCAGCAAACAAGAAGTTGAAGACGAATTGTGAAAAGAATATTTTTGAATGTAGTTCATAGCCGAAATTAAGAAAGAAAAAATAGTTGCGAATTTGAGGTTTCCCTTGAGTTATCCGTCCGTATAAAGGAAAGTAACGCGCGGAATATCAAATGAAAAATATAAATAATCGCTAAGAAAAATAGACCGAAAATGATAAATTCGTAATAAAATTGGATTGAATATCAAATTAGAATACGAATTATAAAAAAGAAAGGAAAAATACACGGTTTAAAAGTGCGGCATTGCAGAGACCATCACAGGTAGAAAAAAAGAAATCGTGCGTGTATTTTTGAAAAAATCAGCTTAATATGTAAATGGTCAGCAAAGGTACGTGCCTTGAAATTTTCTGCGATCGCATCGCCCGTAAACACGATGAAATCCAAAAAGGAGTAGTTTTGCAAAAAATAAAGGTGTACAATTACCGTGTACAGAACCAACTGACTGAATGGATGCGATGAATGTAGCATCACAAAAAATTCATTTTCAAAAGACGCGTCTATATTGCCGAGGATTAAGACAAACGATTGCGAATTTATTCTCCTGATCACGATGATGGGTTGGAGGGAACTACGTCTATAGAAGAAAACTAGAAGAATTTACTTCAAACGCGTAACATTTTAAACGTTCTGGCCGTTTTATGGATAAACGAAATGAAAAATAATATTTATATCGTCCGGCTAACTCGTTGTCGTCTTTTGCAAGCTGTCACAACTGTTATTTCATCTACAAGTAGTGGACACTTGAACAAATATTTATTGTTCTTCCTCGTATTCGCGTCTTGAATCAGTACCTAGTTCACAATTTTTTAAATTTTCCTTTTGTTCATTTTCCATTTTTTCCAGGCAATCGTGTAGTTCGGTAATATGCCCTCGTTACCAACCACGTCCAATTGTTGGCCATGTGTTTTGCCAGCTCGTGTAAAAATGGTGCGGTGAAGTTCCAAAAGTCTTTTCCGGATTTAAGCCTTTCTTTAGGTTTACCCATAGAGTTTGGGGCAAGTGTTTATGGTCCTGCCGCTTTTCACACTCGCACAGTTCGCATTGTTTACGAGTCCTCAATTAACTAGGTTACGTTTACTCTTTCGATATCCTGTTCGCAGTAAATTCCATCGTTGCCAATTTATCGCTTATTTTATTGTAAATGTTAAGAATTCACTGTCTGTACAGATTCAGTCCATCTGGCCAATCGTGTAGCGTCTGCAGTTGTTTCAAGAGGCCTCGAGTTATTAAGGAAGTCTTTCCGGGGTTTCAACTTTCCGACATGTGCTAGTTTTATTCGGTGTCTTGGATCCCGTTCAATTCTATTTCTTTCTAGGTCATCTACTACAACACTTCTATACGTATTGTTGGAGGTGCAATTCCGTACGATAGTTACAGGGGCGTTTATTAGTCTGAGACACCCACTAACTATCCTACATGTTTAATTCGAACCTGTATTTCCCTGTGTGTACCGAGCGACCCATTGATGTAATATTCTCCAGCAGAAAAACAACGCGTTAAGGACTCCTCATTTTGTTTTCGTAGTAGGTTGTTCCGTGTCTCAATCTTCGCTTGTAGATTATCAAAATAAAATTAGAGAATATTCGAGGACAAACTACCGAGCATGTTAGATATTCACGATACAGTAGATCTTGCCCAATCAAGCTTCAGTTTTCATTTAGAAATATATATATATATATATATATATATATATATATGTATACATGTGTATGTGTGTATTATTATATTGTGATCTTTATCGAATCTAAGTTTGCTGTAGAGAAGTACGAAAGTGAATTAATTCTTATTTTCCATTATTATTTCCATTTCTTAATAATTGATTCGGGCGTTCTTTCGGTTGAACGATTTCGATCGCTTCTTCAATGGCGCGTTTGTTATCTAAACGTTTCATGTGCTAATTTCAATTTTTATATTTGTCTCTTCTCGCTCGACTTAATTTTTTGTCGTCCACTTCGGCATAGATCAACATTTTGAGATAAACTAACCAGTACAGTTTTCTCTAGTTCGTAGGATGTTTTCATTCGTAAACGAGTTCTCGATGGTGTCTATATTATTCTCGTTATATACAGTTTGTCAACCGCGAGATCTCGCAATGAGTTTACTTTTCAACTTTTCTCTCATTTGCATCCACGTCGACGGAGTTTAATTTACATATTTCAAACGGTCGGTCGTTACGATTCATTTTTATCGATGTTTAAACAAGAGCTCGCTCGTTATTATTTCGTTTTTAGCTTTGTATACAAAAAGAAAAGTTTAAATTTATTGCGAATAATTTAACCCTTTTAGTCGCTATATGGGATACGAAAATTGTTATACATGAAATTTTTCAAATTAAAAAATATTTATATTACATTGAAAATTATCTACGGTTCACCTAAGAAGCGGTACTGTATAAAAAAAAAAACATATAAAATTTATAATTTAATGTTAATATTTTATAACGTGTAAGACTGAAAGGGTTAAATAGTTTTTACATTACAATTTTTACACAGGTATACAATGAACTATAGATAATTTTTGATTTATTTATAGAAGTATTTCTAAAATTTAGACATTTCACGTCAACCAGAAAATAAAAAAATTTCTTAGCATTAAAATTTCATGTACAGTGGAATGATTAAAATGCATTATTATACGGAAGGAACAGCAAAAAGGTCAAACGCGATATGAGTACGTTCCAATAGAATAGCGGAGAATTGTATAATTCCCACAGAATATCAGTAGACAATTTTACATTATTAAGCTTAACGCTAAGACTAATAAATTATATGTATATATATATATATATATATATATATATATATATATATATATATATATATATAAAGTATATTTCTATACCGCTTCATCCGTACTACATATGCAAAAATAAAATAAAATAAAAATAATTGTATAACGTATGAACACAATATATTTAATAAAAACAGTCTACTAGTTTCACTGGCTACATCAGTCACGATTATATCGTTCGATAATGAACATAAAGTTTTTTTTTAAAAAAAAAAAAGTATTTTTACAGGACTTACCTTTGGTGATGCAATACTTTGTTACGCTTGTCTTGCCTGGAGCTCTATATCAAAAACCACCTTTAATAAATTGCAAGTTATTCAAATGTCTCAGATGTATTCTCAATGTACCTCGCTATGCGATAGAATCGACAAAACGCACGAAGCTACTGACTTACCCCCATATTAGAGATTTTCTTCTAAAATTATCGACTGACTTTTTTTTATTAAATGCTCGTACCAAAACAGTGAACTCGTCTCCTTGATTGCCAATTACGATTCTAAGCAACTCCGTTTCATGTATTCCAAATATAGACACAGATAACTTAAACGTAACATTATGTAGTAATTAATTATAATTTATTTATTAGTATTAACCCCTCTACTTAGTAAGTACACATAATTATGTCATCCACTTTTGTATTTGTTAATATAGTATTAATTTAAAAACTAACCACCTAAACAATATATTTTTGCAGTTTAGACTTAAGTTTCTAGATTAACACGTATTATTTGTAATTAGGAAACGTGTTTATTTTGTAGTCTTTTATTTGCTTTTTTCCTGCAGCATTTAACGTTTTGTTTTCTTTTATTCTTTATTATATTCTTATTGCGTTATTGTGGTAATCCCCCGGTACACAATGTTTGTAATCCGCGTGTTATATTTTGTTTTATGTTTATAACTTATGCAGGTATATTATTTTGTTCGTTGTATTTAGTTGAAATAAAAAAATATATATATATAAAAATACTTTTATTCTATAAACTAGTAGATTGTTTTTATTAAATGTATCGCGATACGATATAAACGTTTTTTTTAATCTCATTTTTGTTTAAATATAAAGTAGTCTCGTACGAAATTATCTTTGTTCACAAATGTACATCTGATCACTCTGGGACGAATTTTGGTAAAACTAATTCGTATCCTTCCCACATGCACACACACATACACGTATATATACACGCATGCATCGTTAACCGGTTATATAAATATTCTAGTTATGTCATATATTGGTTAACTAGACAGTCTGAACTTAACCGCCATAACAAATCCCTGGTATATAACACAGTTTTGAAGCCTGTGTGGACGTACGGTATTCAGCGCAGGGGCTATGCAACATAGATATCATGATGCAGAGGTTTCACAATTGAACTCTAAGAACAACGGCATACTAGTATGTCTAAAATATACACCCTGACTTACATGTAAGTACTGTTCTCGAGGAGATCGAGAAAATTGTCCAACACTATTTAATAAGGTTGGAAAATCATCAAAATCCTCTTGCTCGATAACTGCGAAGAGTTGCGTAGATTAAGTGTTGTTAGACCATCTTTTAACTTTTTATGGGAAAATAAAGGGTGAAACTAATTGAGTTCCTTCCCTTCACAAGTCTTCCATGAAATATCAACTACTCGGTGGCTCCCAGGTTAGGTAATGTATTTAAAAAATGTATATGCATCCATTAATATTAGTATTATTATTATTATAATTTTCAAGAATAAATATAAATCGACTTACTACAACCGGATGATCCAGAACTACCAGCCGCGTTGTTATTACTATTACCGTTATTATTCCCGTAATTAGTCCAAGCGTTGAAAATGGCCGCAGCCTTATCGGAGATGATGTTACGTTTTAATATCCACAACATAACGAATTGAAAACTGACAGATTTCTATAATAAATGTATTTATAAAATATACTATATATATATATATATATATATATATATATATATATATATATATATATATATATATATATTCAGAGAATATACGCGAATATTTCGAATTTATTTGGAAAACTTAAAATTTGTTTTATTTTATAAAAAGCTCTCAGATACTTTGAAACGCGTCTGATGTATACGTCGGTACCGGACGAGACTGAAACGCAGAACAAAGTCTCGAGACTTTAAAGGAACCCGGCTGAATTTTAACCCAACTCGACGATTGCTACCTCCCCACCTCCCCGCTTAAACACTAAACTTCGTAATGCTCCCGTATACTCCTTTTCCTTAAAATCGCTAAAGCTGGTTCTTCTCTTTTTTTCGGTTTTTAATTTATATTTCTCTTCAAAAAATATTTAAATTATTCCAATATATATTGTTTAAATCGTCGCCGAGCACTGGTCTCGGTAATATAGCTGAAGAAAGGTGCAGGAAAAGTAGAAATATCCAAAATGCTCATTCGGAACCAAAATTACCTCCTGCCGAAAAAATGTTCTTTTCACTCTTTTTTTTCTCTTTAAGATCGTCAACGCAAAAGGGTAATTAATTATCGTAAGTGTTGCAAACCGACCCCCGGGGATGCGAAGTGGTGGATTAAAGGGGAATGACAGAAAAACTGAAAATTTTTCAAACAACCTTTACCTTCCGGCAGGAGCAAAATGGAAAGTGTAAACTTTTTTTACGTGTATACACACATATATATATAATATACTATATATTATATATATATATATATATATATATAATGTATATATATATAATATATTATATATTATGTATATATATAAACATACGATTGTGTATGCGTGTTGGTTCATCGTGAAAGTCTTTAATCACGTTCGAAAAATGTTCCCGATAATGGATACCCGTGCTTTTTCATATCGACAGGCGATAACCAACTAAATGATTCATTCATAAATATTATTATTATATATGTTATAGTAATTCTTAATGTTATTACTGTTACTGATTATTGTAATTAAGATTATCATTATTATCAAATGTTTTTATTATTATTATTATTATTGTCATTAATCATTATTATAAGTATTATTATTATCATTATTATCATCATCATCATCCTAATTATTATTACTATGGAGGTTGTATGTGATTATATATTATACGGCGTGTGGATATGGATTGCGTGTAATATAAGATAAGTACGTCAATGTATGCGAATACGGTGTGTGTGTGTGTTGGTTAAATATATGTACGTATATATGTATATGTGCGATAGTTGAATATGGCCGTACGTATATATGTGAACGTAAAGTTCAGTAATTAAAACTTTTCGTTGTATGATTTATGTTTATTGTGACAAAAATCTTAATAAACGTGTACAACGTGTTATAACCATCAAAATCCACTCCTAGAAAATATGGAAATAAGTTAAATTTAAACATTGACAATGGATGTTGTTTAATTCGAGAAAACATAAGAAGAAGAAATTTCAGCGGGATATCGAGAAAAAAATAAAATTAAATAATAAAAAACAGACCTTTAGCGATGAAATTAACTACCTTGAGATATGATAATAGGCAAAAATCTTAATTAGAATAAACATGTTCACCTTCAAAATTAGAAAACTTTATAATAATAAATTGGGAACATTGCACTGCAATAAATTTGGATATCTTCTTCTTCTTCTTTTTTGATTTGTGACCGTACCGTATCCTGCTACTTAGGCCAGAGGCACGGAAGGAAAGGTGTAAGAAACTAGATTAGAGGAAAGATGTTTGTGATTTTGAGGAAGAGGAGAAGTTTAGTCTCGGCGGATGAAGTGCGTTGTAATATGTTGGGAAGGTTGAGAGGAAGGCCAGCAAGCTGACGTTGAAAGGTATATGTTGGACAGGAAACTAGGATGTGAGTGATGGTAAGAGGAGTATTGCATGCAGGACAGGTAGGCCGATTTTCCCTGGTGAACAGGAACTGGTGCGTAAGACGTGTGTGTCCGGACCGAACGCGATAGAGGACCACATCTTTCCGTCTGGACGTTGACATTATCGAGTTTGCGATGCTACGATCGTAGAAGGATGGAGTGATACTAGTAAAAATAAAAATTATACTTTTTCCCTTTTTAGATCAATCTCAGAATATACATTATACTTTCATCAATTGAAAAAAGTTAAAGACTAAAAACGCCAGTACTAACTTCTTCTTAACACAGTATCATCTTAATGGTAGCAGAAATTTTGCTGGTCATTTTAAAAGATTCGGTATCATTGACGACAGCATCTACAAAGAATGTAAAGAAGAAGATACGTCCGACCAGACAATTTAAAACATGCAAAAAGAAATTTAATAACGTCGGAGAGAAATGTGATGTCAACGACGATTTCTTCGAAAAACCTTGTACGAAACAAGAACAACTCCAAAAACTCAATTAGCGCACGGAGGGATTATGGTTATTTAGAAAACGGAAAATACGTTGTTAAATTAAAAGGCAAATGTCTCCTGGATGTTGCGAAGGCTTTCGATACTATTTGGCATAAAGGTATTATTTACAAAATGATAAAATGTCAGTTTCCTCGTTATGTAATCGACGTTATTAGCAGCTATTTAGCAAACAGACTATTTTACGTTACCATCAATGATTGAAGGTCTACTATGAAAACGTGCTCAGCGGGGATACCCCAAGGTAGTATTCTGGGTCCCTTTCTGTTTACTTTGTTTTTATCTGATTTCCCAAACCTACCTGATATTCAGACTGCTCTTTATGCAGACGATACAGCTCTTTTCTGTACTTCTTATATACCTAAAGCAATTACTAATAAATTACAGTCAGGAATAAATTGTGTCTTTCGTTATTATAAAAAATGGCAAATTGATATTAATTATGATAAAACGGAGGCTATATTTTTCACCCGCAGGCGTCCCACGTTACCTGCTGAAGTTAAGGTCAACTCTACCACTGTGAGTTGGTCAAAACATGTTCGATACCTCGGGGTAGTCTTGGATAACAGACTAAATTTTTCTGAACATGTCAGTCATACTATCTTGAATGCTAGCAGGAGTATATCTGCCATATATCCATTAATCAACAGAAAATCATTTCTTAATGTAAATAATAAATTAATTCTGTATAAAACACTTATACGTCCCATAATGACGTACTGTTGTCCAGCTTGGAGTTTTATTTCAAATACAAACTTTAACAAGTTACAATCAGATGTGTGCTAAATGTCCCTAGATACCACAAAATCGTTGACATGCATGCTACCTTAAACATGCCTTATATTAAGGACCATATCTTAAATTTAACGCGTAAGTTCTACGATGACTGCTTAGTCCACGATAATAGTTTAATTTCTACCATTGGTAATTACGATTAACTCCAATTTATGTATAAAGTATAAACATAGGAGGCTCAAACGTAACCTGTTGTAACGTTATATGGCGATTATTTTAGGAATTAATATTCCTTCTTTATTTATTTTTTAATGTCTGACGTGTTTTTTCTTTTGTTTTATTATTACTATCTTAACTTTTTGTTTTTTGCTGTACAGTTTTTTTTCAATTATTTTTTGCTGTCATTATAAGTATAAGTATAATTACTCCTTTTATTTATTGCGGGTCTTTGTATTATTTCTGATGTACGGCGAGCCATCCTGGTCGTTACGTAATTATTATTTTTAAATTTTTGGTTTATGTATACTCACTGTAAATTATGTTGAAATATACGTTGTTGTTGTTGTTGTCAATATGTGATATACTGTAAATCAATAGGTAATTAGAAGTCACGATAAAAGTGTGCGTGTGTGATTTTTAATTTTGCGAAAGTTCAGAATGAAGGTACATATTTGTTTAATACCACGAACAAATCATTTTAATTTTATATTCGTTAAAATAATGTTTTTTATTTATGTTTATAGTAAGAGTGAAGTGTAAAAATCTGCTATACCCCCGGGGTAGTGTTTTCGGACGTTAGTTTTTTTTAAAAAAAAAACATTATATGAACGATTTGAATGATTGTGATTATTCAATTATACGAATGATTTAGTGTTAACAGTTGACTCGCGATACAGAAATCTGCTACATAAATTAGTTTGAGAAGATGTTGATAAAATATATAATCGGTTAAATGATAATAGGTATAATAGTAAAACATATATATATATATATATATATATATATATATATATATATATATATATATGATCTTCACTAATGCGAGCTAGGACAATTTACTAATAAATATGGGTAATAAGAATATAGCAGGGATTAAGGGTTAATGTAATCAAATATCTCCGAATTTTACTGGATAATAAATTTTTGCACGAACATATAATTATCTCCGTCTGAATATGTTGTGTGTGAGTAATATGTGTACTTGAGTATGTATATGTGTTTAACATGAACACGTATGTTTTTGAATGTATACGTATCGGGACGTATATTATGTATGTGTATGTTTATTGCATAACTTTTCGTAAAGGTACTTAAGAATACGTGTGTATTAGTGTGTTGTGTGCGTATAAACATAGGCATATATAAATAAAATTGTGTCCTTGATAATCAGCAGGTCTCAGCGATAATTCAACAATAGTGCACAATTTGGCAAGATGTACTTAGTACATGATTCAAGCTGCTAGAGACCTACGTGTATGGTTAATGCGTAATCATGATGAAACCTGTTTCTATCTCACGCAGGTTGTCACCAACCGTGGCTGATTCTGTAGCTACCTACGTAGAATTGGAAAACTGGCAGGAGCAGCTGAAAGACAGGATCAAAGAAGGCAGCTCTCTTGTCACGACTGGAGCCACATGGCACACATTTAGTGCTGCCTTGACTAAGGTCTGTACCACGTAAGTAACACTGAAAGTGGTCTCAATGGTACAAAATGATAAAAGCCAATGGCATGAGCAGCATGATGGTTTTTTGTAAATAGGAGTCTCACATAGCCTGCCCTTAGAACTGGTATCCGTGATAGATTTTCCACCGTGTTGAGAAAAAAGCCTAAGGTATAAGATATTTGAGATTTTGATTGTTTAAAGTTAATTTGTTTGAATTTTATTTCATATTAAAAAAATTATATTTAATTTAATGTAAAGACGGATTGTTTAGACGAAACAGTAATATTAGTTTTAATATTTCATATAATCCAACCGACACTGGTGCAATTACGCGCATAGTTGGTTAGTACGAGTAATTATTTATATTTTTTTAATTTTTTGGTTAGTCGTATTTTTATAGCGAATACTCGTCGAGTAAATTGCGGTTAAACGGTTTTGGGGTTTTGCGCCCTTTTTACCGCCCCTATGATAGATAGGCGGTTCGTGTTGGACTTAAAAGAAAGTAGACGTCGAGATCTATAATTTATGTTCTACGGTAAATGTTTTAAAAATTAACCGGTAACCAGGAATCGCGAGTTTAAAATTTGATTTTCGATTTTTCAACATTTTTTCACGCATTTTTGGTCGCTCGGTTAGTAGCTATATATGTATGTGTGTATATATATATATATATATATAAGTGTATCGGACCATATTTCAATCCGACCAATAGCGGCTTAGTAAATAAGAAAAGTTGGAACGTTGAAATTTAAAGCTTTCTCTTCGACCCCCGATAACTTTCGTCCCCGCGGTCGGATCGAAAAACAAGTCGAACAAAAAACACGCCTAATCGCCGTCGCTACAAATCTAGCCGATCGTCGAAGGTGCCCATTAACGGGTAGACTACGATATGGGCCGCGAAATGGGTCGAAAAAACGTCGAAAGTGTTACGACAACCGCCGGAGATTTGTCCTTTTCACTAAGTCGGACGCGGTCTTTCGAACAGTGAAAACCGTTTTTGGCTATCTAGTAAAATGGGCACGTTAAATGGGTTCAAAAATCGGGTCGAAAATCGACCTTTTCCCCTATAAACCGGTCTAAACGATCGCCCGTTCGAGCGAACGCGTTAAGTGTGGACTTTTTCGAAAGCAAACTCCCGACGCTATAACGTTCGTAGAAAGTGATTTTTCGAAAGGTCCGACCGTTAGGCCGTTAGAAAAAATTAAAGTCGAAATTTTGCTTTTTGAAATTTCGTCGATTTTCCGGAAAATCCGCTTTTTCCGACGTTTTTCTCTAATTAACCGCGATCGAATTCGTTATCGATCGAAAGCCGATTAACTTCTCCGTCGAAATGATATGTATGAAAATTTTCGCCAAACGTCGACAACCGACCTTTAGGCGAGGTCGAAGTTGGCCATTTTGCCTTAGTCGAAATTGACTTTTTTCACCGAAATCGCTGTAGAAAAAAAAACAGGCCCTAACTCGAAAAAAGCCCTCGTCATTTTTTACCCAACTCTATCGGCTATCTTTTCGATCTCTCGGTCGATAGTCGTACGATGCACCCAACTTCCGGAACAATTCGGTTTATCCGGCATTTTCTGGTAGCGAACTATCTCCACCTTTGGCGTGGCATAGCGAGCGACGTAAACATTTTTAAACGATTCCGACTTCGGAAATAGTCGTTACTGTATAAGATGTATGGTAAAAAGCGAAAACCCCGCGAAAAAAAATTTCAAACCAAACTCGAAAATTTCAAAAGGGGATCGATTTTTTCGAAATTTCGATTTTTCGCAATAATTCGCGAACTATTCGCAATTTGAGAAAATTATTCCAACAAAAGTTACGGGCGATTAAAATACGCGTCTATCGACGGTAGTCGCGTATTTTTATAGCGAATACTCGTCGAGCAAATTGCGGTTAAAGGGTTTTGGGGTTTTGCGCCCTTTTTACGGCCTCTATGATAGATAGGGGGTTTAGGTTGGGCTTAAAAGAAAGTAGACGTCGAGATCTATAATTTATGTCTTACGGTAAATGTTTTAAAAATTAACCGGTAACGAGATATCGCGAGTTTAAAATTTGATTTTCGATTTTTCAACATTTTTTCAGGCATTTTTGGTCGGCCGGTTAGTAGCTATATAGGTATGTATATATATATATATATATATATATATATATATATATATATATATATATATATATATATATATATATATATATATATATATATATATATATATATATATAATCAAACCGAAAATTTCAAAAGGGGACCCCCTTTCGATTTTTTCTGTAAATATATAATAATATAATTTTGATTTTGATAATATTTAAAAAAATAATTTGTTTTCTCCATTGATGTGATTTTTGTTTTAATTTTGATAATATAATGTATAAAAAATTTCAAATCAAAACCGAAAATTAATTTGAGAAAATCATTCGAACAAAAGTTGCGAGCGATTCAAGTACGCGTCTAACGATGGTAGTCGCGTATTTTTATAGCGAATATTCGTCGAGAAAATTGGGGTTAAAGGATTTTGGGGTTTTGCGCCCTTTTTACGGCCCTTATCATAGATAGGGGGTTTGGGTTGGGCTTAAAAGAAAGTAGACGTCGAGATCTATAATTTATGGTATGACGTAAATGTTTTAAAAATTAACCGGTAACGAGAAATCGTGAGTTTAAAATTTGATTTTCGATGTTTAAAAATTTTTTCATCCATTTTTGGTCGGCGGGTTAGTAGCTACATATGTATATATATATATATATATATATATATATATATATATATATATATATATATATATATATATATATAAATAATAATCATCAAACCGAAAATTTCAAAAGGGGACCCCCTTTCGAATAATTTCGAAATATTTAATTAAAAAAATAATTTGTTTTAATTTTGATAATATAATATATAAAAATTTGATAATATTATGTGTGTAAATATATAATATAATTTTGATAATATAATATATACATATATAACTGGGAGATTAGTAGCTATATATATACCTGTAGCCCAAAACGTTTGATCGATCTTTTTTTAATATATACATAGGAAACAGCAGCTGCAGAGGAATGTTTGGCCGGTAGGACATATAAACTATATACACGTACATATTAACTGTAGGTATCGCACGTACATACATAAATTTTTATTAGGCATAGCGAGCGAGGTAAAAATTTTTAAACGATTCCGACTTCGGAAATAGTCATTACTGTATAAGATCTACGGTAAAAAGCGAAAACGCCCTGAAAAGAAATTTCAAACCGAACTCGAAAATTTCAAAAGGGGATCCCCTTTCGATTTCTTGCAAATTTCGATTTTTCGCAATAATTCGTGAACTATTATTAGCAATTTGAGAAAATAATTCCAACGAAAGTTACGGGCGATCAAAAATACGCGTCTAACGACGGTATTCGCGTATTTTTATAGCGAATATTCGTCGAGCAAATTGAGGTTAAAGGGTTTCGGGGTTTTGCGCCCTTTTTACGGCCCCTATGGTAGATAGGGGTTATATATAAATCATCAATATATATTAGGTTTTTTGCGCGATAAATCGCTTAAGAATGGGATATTCGACGAATTTAATTTATATATATAACACGCGCGTACATAAATAACGTTTTATAGCGGCGGGCGTGTCTTAAGTTCAACAGCAACTGCAGTATGACGTCATTTCGACGAATTTGGTTTTATCCGATGGCAAATTTCTATAGCAAAAATTAATCTCAGGAAAGCGTGCGTGTCTTAAGTTCAACAGCAACTGCAGTCGACGAATTTGGTTTTATCCGATGGCAAATTTCAGGAAAAATATATATAAATTAACGATATTTTTGTTTTATGTAGACTTCCCACTTGCGGAGCCCATTCAAAGGGCGGGTTTGGCGAATTTTAGTCGAATTTGGGTGAAACTTTTTTTGTTTTACTCGTCAGAGCCCCTGCACTATTTGAACGGTATTTAATCACAATTAATCCCCAACAGCTTCCCAAAAATAGGCACTACCCCCGTTGGGTAGCAACCCCCTTGGGTAGCAGAGGCGGATAAAACCCCTAGTTTAGACGAAACAGTAATATTAGTTTTAATATTTCATATAATCCAACCGACACTGGTGCAATTACGCGCATAGTTGGTTAGTACGAGTAATTATTTATATTTTTTTCATTTTTTGGTTAGTTTTGTAAATCTGCAACCCTAAACAAATTGAATTTAACTGAATAATTATTTTTATATTAACAGTAAAGGTAGTATTGCTGATACATATTCTCATTTTTAGTGTCAATCTCTCAACATTTTTGCTGATCATGGTGACGGTAGTCATTAATAGCAGTTGTTCTATAACATGTAGTACGATTCGAACTTGTTCGCTTCGTGTTCATTTGAAGTGTAGATCTTTCTGATCTGTACCGCGATGCAGACGTTACCGTTTGTACTTTTTATCTTTCTTAAATCATTACATCTCATAATCGTACGATAGAGAAACGGGCGCACTTAAATGGAACTTACCATTACACACGAAAAAAAAAATGAAAAAAAAATACAGTGTATATACCGTTATATACACTTTAAGTGAAGAATTAGTGCTCCTTGTTCTAATTGAATCTAGAGTCGGAAATGGAATTGAAGCTCGGTATTAAACAACCTCGGCGTCCCACGTCATCTAATTGGTCTCATTAAATCGTTATATACATCTAGCAAAGGTAGAGTTAAAGTAGGTGATAAATTGTCGGATGAATTCAAAGCAGGAAAAGGTGTACGACAGGGCTGCATACTAAGCCCGATATTGTTCAACATTTGTAGTGAGTGGATAATGAGAAGTGTCCTACAAGAATGGGAAGATGGTGTAAAAATTGCGGGAAAAGCAATCAATAACCTGCGATACGCGGACGATATTGTAATAATCGCCTCATCGGAGCAAAAAAATTGTCAGCCTCCTTGAAAAATTGGAAAGTATAAGTAGAGAACATGGATTATAAACAGGAAAAAGACCAAGATAATGATTATAGATGGCAACAGTCAATCACAGGATCGACAAAGTACAGACGGCTTACAAGTGGTTGATAGATTTGTATACTTAGGAACGCTAATCACAAAGGACGGAAGCTCAACAGAGGAAATTAAACGGAGAATAAAGATAGCAAAAATAGCGCTATTACAATTAACGAAAATATGGAAGAGCCATGAGATAACAATACACACAAAAAATGCGTCTTATTCTCTGTATTCCTATGTGCATCAGAATGCTGGACAATGAAAAAGAGCGATACACAACGCATTAATGCGTTTGAAATGCACTGCTGGAGGCGAATGCTAAGGATACCATGGACTGCGAAAAAAACTAATTTGTCAATACTTCAAGAAATTAATTTTGATCAGAGATTACAAACCGTGGTACAGAAACGAATAACATCATACGCAGGACATATCATACGACAGAATGGATTGGAAAAAATGATTATAACGGGTATGGTGAAGGTCGTAGGAAAAGAGGCAGGCCACCAACAAGATATATAGACAGAATTAAAAGAATCGCAGGCACCGCATCAATACGAGAAATGATGGACCGGGCAGCAGATCGAACTACATGGCGGCCAAACACGTTCGTTTATGAGGATTCATAGGGTCACGATGCTCGAAACGAGCCACCGATGATGATGATGATGATTCGTAAATTAAATCCTATATGTAGGATAAAAAATATCAAAAACCACGAAATGAACCTTTACAATAACAAAAACTGTGCCAGATATCGCAGGACTATATTTATTTATTAAAAAGAAATGAAAAAAAAACGGTCATTTAGTGACATTATATAATACGGAACACGTGAGAATAAAATATAGTGTGCAAACGAATAAATTGCTAAATAAACTTCCAGATAACTTAGTCGGAGAAAAAATCGTCATCGAAAAGAACAATTGAAGACACATGGCTACGGGATAAAAGCAATTTGAACGGCATAATAAATACCGATAAAAATAATTAAACGAATAAATTTATAGGAAACATAAATAAATCAAAGTGACGGTCGAGAAGCGCGACGTGGAGTGAGTAATATTATCATCTGCTAGGTGACATCGTGTAATTCGAATAAGAAAAATAAAATAGGAAAAGTGAGAGTGCAAATGAGCAAGCATCGTGCGTAATGTTAAAAATGTATGTACATATAATAGCATTATGTAAATTTAAACTTACAGGTAAAATGTTTGTCCTCCATTTTCGTCTACGAGCAATTTTGCTGGACGAGGCATAAAAAGTTCATGTTTTATATCATATTATCAAATATACGTTTAAAAAATAGTAATGATAATAATCGTATCCATTGTAATATTAGTAATAGCAGTAGTAGTAGTAGTAGTAATAATAATAATAATATTTGCACTAGCATAGTAATAGCGTTAGTATATCTGTAATATATTATACATCTACGTTTCCTTCAATTTTACTCGTTGATATAGCCGGCCTCTTTAAATATTAGCCCATACATCGCCCATTTAACGCGTTCTACCGTTTACAACGAACGAGGGGATGTGTCTTAGCTGTGTTTTAGGAAACTTTTCTACGGTGTTCTACTACACGGACCTTTTACCGTTCGTTTTATTATCTATTAGATGCACCTCGTGACCTTTTTGCAGGCTGAACGAATTTATATTTACGGGGTCGCCCGTATGAAGGAAACTTTAAAATATTACCCCAGACATTTATAATAATAGAACCGAACTTATGAGAAAAATATCTAATTTAATTCTGATCGATTCGGAAAACGATGAAAAAAAAAAAACCGAGACCGAAATAGAAACAAATTCTCGTATAACATTTTCTAACAGTTTCGAAATATTTATTCGTTACGCAACATTTAGTACCGAAATAGGATTAATTGAAAAGTCGATAAAACACTCGTAGATGACGACGGTATCATTATCGAAAATCGCCATATTTCAAATATAAATATCGTGAAGATAACATTGATAAGTTACAAGAAAATACCGCAGTGAGCAAAGAATATGACCTTGAAAAAATATAAACAAAACAAAATAGTTAGCAATATGTAGAAGAAGCGATACTCCAGAGCCGTATCGAAAATCAAAATTAACGATAAACGATCGAATTATAGACAGAGTTCCCCCGAAATTAATTACGGAATCCGGTTTCACGAAGAAACCGATCAATCGATCGAGATACAATCACGCATTGGTTAAATATGAAAAATCCCGATGACCAGGAAAGACATTGAAATTACAATTAAGAATACGGCTGATATAGACGTACTATTCTACAGTATGGGCGAAGTTAGAAGATCGAAACATTGGAGATGTATATATAATCGCTCGTATTGAAGATTTCATAGAGAAACCATAACCATCGATAGAGATGGGTTTTTTTTTCCCCCCTAATACATGGAGATACAATCTTAACCTACTAAGTTAAATAAGCATCAACTTTTACAAAACTGTAGCTCCCCCGGGGGTACTTTGTACCTTCAGGGGACCATAGCTCTAACTGGTACGGGGCGCGTCCACAGGTGGCGGATAGTGGAATGGCCTACAGATATGTAGGTTAGCTGCGAATAAGATATTAGTCAAATAAGCAGTCGCGGACCAAGAGCGTCTACTGGCGGAAAGTCTCTGGCAGACGATTTCAGTAGTGACAGGGCAAGGAGACACGAGGATGCAGATGGACAGCTTGAGAACCTGTTCATTAAAAGTCTGCAAAAATCCTATGACTGTCTCTCCCTCGGCGGGTTTAGGTCGCCGTAAAAGCCTTAAATTGTTACCTCCTCAGTAACAAACCGCTGCCTCGCGGTTAGGATATCGTTCCAAAGGCTAAGGGAGACAACCCTAAAAGAAAACAAAACCGCTGCCTTGCGGTTAGGATATTTATCCAAAGGCTAAGGGACTAAACGCTAACAGAAAATCCTTCAATAGGCAACGAGAAACCGCTGGAGTAATTTCCCATGTAAACATGAAATGCTGTCTAATGAAAATGTTTTGCCATGCGATCCGGCCAGCACCTTGTATCACAGGCTCAAGATGTGAAATACAATAGAAACAAATGGCGCGAACTACTTCATAAAACCATAATTTCCGTGTCACGATATCCCTCCTAGGGATGATACGATTCAAAGAGAAAAGAGCCTAATCTAACAAAACCTAATTTTATTAGTAAAGCCTATGTGTTTAAAGTCAATGGCCGATCAACCGTAACTTTGACATAATCATTTTTAAGATATAATTAGTTTTATATAATTATACAATTAGATCCGCTGGGTGGCGCCGCTTAAGACGCCTGACGTCATGTCCGGTATCCAGCAATTGGACTGCTTCTACGTTGATATGCCGCTCCAACTTCTGTTTATGAGCAGTTGCGTATCTTCGAATCTCTTCGTTCACGAATGGAATCCGTAGATCTCGATGCACATCACCATTTCTAGAATAGCGGTACGCATCGAGTATTGCTCGTAGTATTACATTTTGTCTGGCCTGGATCTTTGCTCTGTTAGATCTACTGGCACAGCCCCATAACTGCAGGCGATAGGTCCGTATTGGTTTTTTAATCTGCCAATACAGTAGACATTTGTGTCCTACGTCCAGCTGTGAGTTCCGATAAGCCAGTAAAGTTGTTGCGTTCTTTTCTTTATTTGCTTGCTTTTCATTCTGGCATGCAGTTCCCACGTCAGACGCTTGTCTAAGTGCAAGGTATGGCTGCGAAAAATGTTAAATGTTATTGACACTATACGCTTTGGAAAATTAAAATATTACTACGGTCATAAGACATCTAGAAAAGTAACGAATGGACATTTTTTTTTTAAATTTACCTTTTACAATCTTAACGTTAAATAAGTAACTATATTATAAAGCTTATCGCATAACACAGAACGTATCTTGTTATGTGATATAAACGAGTGTGAAGTAGTTAACCCAGTGGTTAAAGCTTCATAAACGAATGGATATAGAAAAAAAAATCGGCTAGTTAATATGGTATAATACAATCATTAGATTACTGCCAGTCATGGAGGATACGTTTCTATGTGATTTTTAATCTAGAAAAGTTTCGCGAATAAAGATAGTCGTTTAATAGCGCGAACAAATAATTTTAATTTTCTTTCGGTTAAAATAATGTTTATTTTCGTAGCGTTTATTCAAAAATATTATTTTCGCTAGATTAAGTTTTAAGGAATGCAGCTGAATGAGACATCTTTTTATAAAATTTTTGCTAAGATGAAAATATACCAAGTTAGCTGTAGAACTCTTCTCGAAAGATGTCCGATAAATCAAACCTATCCGGCATATTGTGCTTGCGACGTGCATCACGAACATCTACTTTATAATTTATCTAACAGCGAAACTTTTATCGGATTCCGCGGAACTGTTCTGGCGTAACCGGGATATAGGAATAACGAAGAGGGGTATAAAAACGGTATTAGCTCGCTCGCGTTCTTTTATTTTTATAGTGGAAACCGTTTTATACACGTCGATGTAAAGAAGGTGGGGAAAAGCTCAGTGAAACGATAATTGAATGAAAGTTGCAGAAATTTGTTACCGGTGTTAGTAAACGGTTAATAGCCGGATGAAAGTGAAGATATGACAATTTTAGCGTGTACAGCGGAGTAGTGGTGATGTTAATCGCTTACGTGTGTACGAACGTGATCATTAATTCGGTAGTAGTATTAATTTAATCTTCGGTACAGCTACGTAAAAGAGATTAGATTTTATTTTGTAAAAAAAAGTTTATCCACTTTCTAGACTTCCTAATTAATCCAGTTAAATTCCTCAGCCTTTTACGTAAGGTTTTGGGCAATTTTTATTACACGAATAATACGTAGGAAACTACATACATCGGGTATATATATATATTAATATACACGCGTATGATACATGTACACATTCATATATATATATTTATATGAGTGCGCGTGTAAGTAGGATTTTTATAGTTCGACTTGTTAACTTCAAAGATTGAATTAAATTCACACACGCAAATACGCGCGCTGTAAACATTTCTTCCCCCACCGTCTGACTGCGCATTAAGAAGAGCTTTTACGAGCAAACGGATCTAAATGGGCTTAGAAATTTTTAAATGGAGGCCAAATGTACAATTTTAGAAAGCTTAATGGCGAAAAACGTGACTCAGACTTAAACGATAATGTTGTTTTATTCCTATTTTAAACTAGTCGGTTTTTGTGAAAATAATTTAACGACACGATGAAAGTAAGAAATTTGCTATTTGTTCAAACAAATAAAGTTGTGTTGTGTGCGTGATTTATATATATGTGTATATATATATATATCAAAATCAATAAAGCACAACACATTATACATACATTATATATATATATATATATATATATATATATATATATATATGGTGTTCTGTGTGTGTGTGGTACGTCGTGATTTACGTATATATATATTTATGTATACATATATACGTATACGCAATAAGGTTAAAATGATAGAAAACAATAATGATACATGTATAAACTCTTGCCTGATAATTAAAACTTTATCAAAGAAAATATCGCATTAAAATTTTTAAATTGAAAAACCTCATAAATAATATCTTTTCAAATATGTTATATAATTTAATGTATATATATATATATATATATATATATATATATATATATATATATATATATATATATATATATGTATGTATGTGTGTACACACTTTTCTTCTTTTTACGCCATGGTCGTAATTGTAATAATATCCGTCTTCCTCTGGCATACTACATGAGTTCATGGACTGAGGTTACATTGGTCCACTCCTTTATATTTTTAATCCAGTCTGTTCGACGTCTTCCTGCGCTTCTCAATTTTCACTTGGATTGTATGTTGCAAGAGCTTGTATCGCTGTCCTCTAAAATATACTGTTTTCTTCTCTGTCTTTCATTTTTTCAACATTCTCTTTGACTTCACCAATTCTAAGACTCTCTAGTGAAGCCCATGAAACCGCGAGCAGTTTTCTATGCGGTTACATTTCTATTACTCCATATCATTTAACTTGTCGTTTATCGAGCGTTGCTGCGTCTTGTACATATATTTATATAATATATATATTCTTCTTCATCGCCGTGTCGGGAACTCCCCTAGTAGCTGTTATGATACAACACCGGTAAAAAATTTTGAAAATACAATGTGTTTTCAATCCAAATATAATATATCATTAAGACGGGTAAAAAGACAAGATATATCTACTCTTTATATTGATCATTATTCCGAGTTGATTTATAGATGATTATAGCCAAATAACATAATCTAGGGAACGCCGCCTTAGCGATTTTCATCAACTTGTAGATTGACCGAGTGATCAAACAGTCGCATCCTGGACAAGCTAATATATGATAGTTTACTAGTACCGTCTTCGGCTTCTTTACTGGGTGATTATTATTTACATCACCATGGATTTCATAATAAACTCTAACATCCAAAAGTCGTCTATTGTATGCTCTGACCTTCTCACCTCATAACTCTTCATGCGATGTATTCCTCAACGATCAGCATCCCACAGGCAAGGAAGTGACACAAACGACTGTTATTAGTCAAACCGACCGAATTAGTCTCGTTCCTGTGGATTCCAACTCATGCCGGGATTACAGGTAATGAACTGACAGATACAGCAACAAAGGATGCTGTTGCATTATTGCCGATCCTAAACGTTCCAGTTACAGCTATTGATGTACACAATCAAGACTTTTTACTTCCTGGAAACAACAGTGGCAGTTGACCTTCTCATTAAACAAGCTTCGCCAAATCAAGATTCAAGACTGCGGCTGGGTCATACAAGAGTCACCCATTCATATCTGATTAACATAACTCCAGACTTCTCAGTGCACCGTGTGTAGCGTCACCCTTTCGGTCACCCAATTCCTCGTTGACTGTCCTTCGTACTCCTCACTCAGATTGTCGTTCAACCTTCCCTCCTCACTTCTTCTTCTCTTCCGTGATGAAAACTAACCTAATAATATTCTTACGCATGTCTTGTTAATCCTTGATTTAACTTCCTCTCCCTCGTGTCTCTAGCCAGAGTTGCTGCACACGGCACGTTATTTAGATTAACAATAATAATAACAACTTTCCCGATTATAAAAACGATCCTTTTCACATTGTAATTACACAATAATCCATAAGCAATAAATAATAAGCAAAGAAACAAAAATCTTAAATAGAAAAAAATGGAAATAAAAAAAATATTCTCGCACAGTTCATTGAAGCTCCGAATGTTGTACCCGATACATTAGTCGAATTAATTTAAGAAGTTTTCAACTCAAAATTTGAAATTTACGTATTAATATAAATCGACATAAATTATAAATATACATATAACGCGTACGATATATAGTTATATGTATATTTATGTATGTATAATTCTTGTTATCCCTACATGGAGCAGAGACGTTTAGGAGAAGCAGATAAACAAATAATCGACGCGTTCGAAATGTGGACTTGGCGAAGAATGCTAAGATTTCCAAAGTTGCAAAACGCACAAATAATTAAAAATCTTAAAATACTCTGAACATGTTACGTGGAAAGGGAAAAAAACAATTTTACTGCACCAGTAAATTGAACAAGGAAGACCAAGATGATGGACGGAAACGATAACAACGCTGAGCGGTCAAACCCGAAGCGTGATAATGAAAACCAGTCAAAATAGAAATCGCTGGAGGCAGCTGGTATCAAATGCAATACAAGAGGTAACGATGAAAAACACGTGTTGCTACCAAAAATAGACCTAAAAGACCATACTAACCAAACCAACCATGGGGTAGAAGAGAGAAAGAAGAAGATATATAACATATATTATAGATATACGCCAAATAAAATATACATATACACATTTCCGTTTTCTTACTCGTGCGTCAATACTATGTGTACGAATCATCAAAAAAGTAATAATGGAGTGCATACCCTTGACAAATAAAAATGAAATTATTCATTTCCATCTTAAATAAACAGTAAACCGAAATAAAAGTAGAAAATAATTATATTAAAAATAATATAGTAAACAAAAAAAAACCTGATACAGAGTTTTTTCGTGGTTTGAAATGCGGGTGTTGGTACATGCAACGGTATCTATATAGATGTATATATATATATATATATATATATATATATATATATATATATATATATATATATATATATATATATATATATATAATAATAATTACACCGACACTCGTATCCGAGTTATGCCGCCTACATAAAAAAAAATAATGATAGGAGGAGGAAATTCATTAACGGAAAGGGAAGGAGGTAAGAGAAGTGAAAGGAAAGAATAGAAATATGCAGAAAGTTGTGCATGAGATAATGTAGGAACAGGAACACAAAACCATGCAGCCACATTTCAGCAAACACATATGTTTTTATCCAGTGGCAACCAGAGAAAGACGACCAGAAACATAATGTGGCTTGTGCTGAGAAATAAGGAGAGGGAATCAAAAAAAAATGGGATAAGAAAAAAGAAAGAAGAGATGAAGGAAGAGAAAGGAAAAGGAAATACCACTATTTTGGAGTGGCACCCTAGCATTTGAATAAATATCCTACCCGCAAGGCAGCGGTTTGTTACCGAGGAGGTAACGGTATAGGGTTTTTACAGTGAACCAAACTCGCCGAAGGAGAGACAGTCATAGGAATTATGCAGACTTTTAGTAGACAATTCCTCAAGCTGTCCATCTGCATCCTCGTGTCTTCTTACCCTGTCACTACTGGAATTACCTACATGAGGCTTTCTACCAGTAGCCGCTGTTGGTCTGCGACTGCTTATTTGACTGATGTCTTATTTGCAGCTAACCTACATATCTGTAGGCCGTTCCACTATCCGCCACCTGTGGACGCACCCCGTTCCGGTTGCAGCTCCGGATCTTTGAGAGCACCTGTACAAGTACACATGCCCCCAAGGGGGATATATATATATATATATCTGTCCATTATTTCATTGACACACCATATATATATATGTATGTATGTATACGTGTGTGTGCGTGTGTGTATATCCGTCAATCAATTCGGCTCGCTCGATCGTTTTGCTGGTTAACTCCCCATATATACCACACCAATGGAAGTTTCACTTCAAAAATAAAAAAGATAATTGTACACTTTTTCATTTGAGCACGAGTAAAAAATTGAGTAATCCTAATTAGGTAGACCGCCTTTATTAGTTATCCGTCAGTGATAAGTTATATTTGAAAAAGAACCTATCCATTCGAGTTTCTATTTTGAAGTGAAACTTTTATTGGCGCATTGTATATGGGGAGTTAACCTGTAAAACGAGCGGGCGATCAAGATAAATGCTTATAAACGTAAGCACACAGCAATGCCTATTGTCACAGTGTAGTCCGGGATCCTACTTTTTTCCCACATACTGCACTTATATACGTATATACGTTTATATTCAGTTAACATACATACATACAAACATGTACAGAAATTATGACAATATATATACGCGTAAAATCTTTTATCTGTTCATATTCCTTCTGTTGCGCGTGCGCGTATGGCTATTCGTTATCTTGTTCTTACATTTGAGTCATGGCCACATCAAGTTAAGCATAGTTAGTGGGTTCCTTTTCTTTTTGGAATTTGTACGAAATCGTGAGTTTATTAAATAAGTGTGTTTTTGGGAAAACGTCTTTAAGTTTCATTTCTTCACTGCGTCCCGAAGCACAGTTCTTTTTCCTAACCCTTTCGGTCATACATTATACAAATTTGACGCAAAATTATAAATTTTATACAGATGTCCGTTTACTATACAATACTACTACTTAGGCGGTTGTAGATCATTTTCGACGTATTTATATAAAAATACCATTAATATCGAGACATTTCACGTCAAACGAAAAATGAGAAATTTGATTAGTATTAAAATGTCATGTACCATACAGCCCATACGGTGACCGAAAGGTTTAAAGCGAGGTCCAGCTGAGATGACTGTTGTATCAGGCTGAGGGTTTTTGTGCCTTCGACTATGTTTATTTAAGTTAAATATATTTTGCGCTTGCATCGATCTGAATACTGTTCGTTTAACTCGCTCTGCAATAATTTCCCCAATTTTGTTGTTGTCATAAACTAGCTCATCGGATGGATTTTTGATCGTAGATATGTAGCACGTTTTTCTCTTATTTGATATTTTCCTGATCTGACTCTGCAGTTTAGTCATAGAGGTGTTTGAATTTATACCAGAGATAAAATTATTCCAGAATTCGTTCTTACTTTGTGTTACAGTCCGTCTAGCCAGAGCCCTTGCTTTTTAAAATGGTAAAAGGTTTTCGTAAGTGGGGCATCTTTTAAACTGATTTAGTAATTTATTTTTGCTTTGGATGACTGTAAGTTTTCGTTCCACCATGAGGCATGTTTCTTTTTTCGTTTGGCGTAAATTTTAGGTATATATGAATCACCCGAGGAGAGAATTTTATTTGTTACGGTGGTATTTATTTCATTTGTGTTCGTACTGATTGTTGTGTCTGTTAGGTTGATCGAATTATTAAAGCTGTTCCAGTCAGCTTTACAGCTTGTCCAGTTCGGGTGTCTTTCACATTGTATTTATGTATTAGACAGTTTATAATTTGGGGAATTGATCACTTCCATAGAGACTTAATTTGCCACTGTATTCTGTGATTAATTGTAAAGCTGCAAAGAGTTAAGTCGATAGCCGATGTTGAACCATTATAGATGATGAATCTAATTGTTTCTTCCGTGTTTAATAAGCTTATATTCGGATTATTTAAAAGTTTTTCTATCATTTGACCTCTTTTATTTGTCGTTTTACATCCCCAGATTGTGTTGCGGCTGTTAAAATCTCCGCTTATAATATATATGGTATTGGTAGTTGTTTGGTTTTTTTCTTTCAGGTTCTTCAAGCTAATTTGATCTTTTTCATTTAGATAAATAGTGCATATCGTTATTGGCGTGTTTCATAAAAGTTTTATAGGAATCACTTGAAGGCTCGACCGTAATTGTATTGCTTCACCTTTGATAGTATTATGCACGGCGATCGGTTATTACATTTGTTAATATTTTTCATAGTTCCGATTTTACTCAATTTATACTTTTTTATTGTTTAAGTGTGTGTAATAAATTAGCATATTCTATAATTGATCGAAATAGGGCATTCTAGTCTCGTGAAAAACTTCCTCCGCGTTGTTCCTGCGGCCGCAATATCATCACAATGCATCATTTCCTAATTGATTGTACTAATCACAGCTCCTTGCGCACTAAATTAGCTCTGCCAACGACTTTGAACGAATTACTGAATTCAAGACCAGATAATATACATTGTGTTCTTCGATTCCTTCAATCATTCGACCTTTGACTTTTAATCTGAGTTTTCTCTTCCGTGTTTCCTGCAGCAGTATGTGGCATATTAATGGGAAGAAAAAGAAGAAATTTAGATTTTTATCGACACTTCATTTCATTCTTGCAAAGTAACCTCTATTAGGTTTCGATATAGTTATCGGGTAGATGGAAATTGCGGCGTAATTTTATTACGTAACAAAAACAAGAAAAAAATTGACTGAGGGGAATAAGGTGGTATATAAAATTTAGTAGAAACCACATATACATACCGAAGATGTATGGTACAAAGACAATATCTGGTTGTATGCCATACTAAAGTTTTACTACATAGGTCATTTATTTTAACCGTATATATTTTCTGTCACAAAGGATACGATTATAATATACATTTCCTCTAAACCTATATATATATATATATATATATATATATATATATATATATATATATATATATATATATATATATATATGTATATATATACTTTTCGTAACAAAATTTTGCGAAATGCTGTTGGTTATTTGTTTCAGAACCACCGGGGATTAAAAAGGACGCAAGAATATAATCGTTGTGGCAAATTCGGATTATTAGTAAACACGAAAATGATTCATAGCCGGACGGAGTACTATAATGCGATTACACAAGACAGCGAACAATTCCTCCCTAATATTGTACGCACATTTAAAACATATATATATATATATATATATATATATATTATTTACCGAATTAAATATTAAAATTTATCGTGTATCGGATTTGTCGCGATGCTTCGAAATGTCTGATACTAATTTATGCATTATCATTTCCGAACAAGACTGACGTCACAATATAAACTGACGACTGGTCATAGAACTTCCGCCTACAAAAATATGCGACTGATAATTTTTTTTTACCTTTTTATTATCTCGAACTGATCATCATGGATGATAAAGTAACCAAACACGAGAAGAGGCACACCAAAGTGGCACACTCCCGATAACCCCATCATATGCGAGGGGTTTAGTGGTTTTCGATGCTTCAATCTCCGTAATTCATCGGAAGCGTCCGAGAGATATCTAGCAAGTGCGTTTGAATGTGCTACATGTGTTCTAGCATATTTTTGAATTACATTAGCTAGATTATCTGCAAATCTTCGTGTAAATGCTTAAGAATGAAGTTGTTTACTCGATTAACAATTGTTTTTATTATAACTTGTTTTTTTTTCTCTCGTTGGAGCGATAATCTTTTTTTGTATATGCCTGAAAATGACGTAATTGTCGAAAATCTTTGTTTTAATAAAATAATTTTTATAGCGATTAACTTTGCTTTTATTTCGTTTTATTAATTCATGAAATCACTACTCTCTAATACATCAACATTCACGAACCAATAAAAGACACCGAAATTAACTTATATAGATGCACAAAATATAACACGTATATATAATTTTCATTCGAACACGCATCGATTTAACGCATTCATGCACGCATATACAACTTCGCATATACATGTTATATAGTATCGAAATTATGCTCTATTTAGGAACTTCAGTTTTGCTAGCAGATGTTTGTCATATTATTAAATTTGTCAGCATATTATCGAACAATAATCGCGATTTCATCCTTCGCAAGTTTAATTCTATATGAATTAAACTTTGTTTATATGCCAGAGCATTGATAATTATACGCAAAGTATTACACTTTATTTTAGCACTTCCCGATAGTTAGCAGCCATAATGTCGAACCGTTTTTAAAATTTGTTTTCGTATTCAATAGATACCACCGTTATCTGTCGACACAGATAATTATCTTACTTTAATATGTAACGCATTTCGTTTTGATGTAATTCCCCAATTACTACAAATCACCCGCTATGTCGTTACGTTGATTTTGATTTTTCACGATTTACTTCACAATTCGTATTGACGTGTACTTTTCGAAAATTAAAAAAAAAAATATATATATATATATATATAAATAATAAAAGAAACAGAAATCTTATAGTAGTATATATTGGGTAAGCTGTAATGGCAACCCGGTTAAAAACAAAAAAACATATATTGATTATAAAAAACATTTCTTCATAATCAACATACGAGAAATATATAAAATAAAGTAATACGCTTACTGCAGCATGTAACGACAAATTTGATTGCCGATATACAACACAAAATCAAAAAGAGAACATACATAAGAAATTGCATATATTAAAGAAACGCATCAGGATATTGCGGTTTTATTTGACGTTAAATCCACCGAGTTCTACACTAAATAGTACCAACTATGGATTTGAAGCTAAAAATTACAATATATATATATATATATATATATATATATATATATATATATATATATATATATATATATATATTGAAAACAACGTGATAGTTAATTACAACGACACACGGTCCGGAGACTTTCACGCTCTTCCGGCGTGGATAGTGTGATGCTAGTTTTAGCAACAGAATAAGAAATTCAAATGCAACAGAAAGAACGACATTTAAATCAAATAAGAGTTCACTAGGTATAACACACCCCGAAGAAGCATTATGCCAACTGAGGAAATACTTTTAGGACTAAAGCCGAAAACACGTACGCGATAAGTTTTGAAGCTGATAATGCGCGCGCGCACAATCAATAGCATAACATGCGCAGACGAATAATGACTACACTTTGCTAATTATATTAATCCGGTAACGACCAATTGATGACGTTTGATACGTTTCAGCCTTCTGAGATCCAGATCAGTAGACAAAACGATGCCTCCGGATTTGGATGGTAAAAAAAAGCCGTTTCTGATGTTATCGAGCATAATCATGGTAAACCCGTTTGATCTGTAAATCTGCATGGAGTGGGTCGTGCTCGTTGAAACCTACGAGCATTAGTGAACAACCGAAGTAATTTATTTTGAGTTGTTTGAAGTACTTTTCGATTCGATGCTTTATCCCCATATTCGTATTCCGGTTAATTCCATATTGAACGTATAACAATTTTATATATTAGGAGCTTGTTCTGTAGCTTTATTTTAGTGCGATGTCAGCCAATACATTTGACGTATTTTACTTCGTATTTGGACAGCTTTATGATCGATATGTATTTTTCGTGTCAATTTCGAATCCATATGCATACATAAGTATTTCGTAGAATTTGCAACTGGAACTTGCTTGGCAAAAGTGACACGAATTTCTGTTCATTTAACTGAATTTTCCAATCCGCCATCCATTCTGCTTGATGATCCAGAGCACGCTGCAGATTATCATTTGCTACAATTTGGGAATGACTAAAGATGGTTGCATCATCAGCAAACATCGCGGTTTTTGTATCCTGTATCGATGGTATGTCCGCTCTATACAGTAAGTACAAGATTGGTCCTAAGATACTACCTTGAGGAACTGCTACGTCTATCGGACAAAGAAGCTTCTTCATATAATATGCAAAATTCACGATCGGATAAATACGATTTTAGAATATTACATAGGTTTGTTGGTAACCATAAGCGGTGTCACACATCAATCAAATACTTGTATGTTGGATAGTTAATTTGGAATGGCAGAATTCTCTGCATAGGGTCATTTTTTTTACTATTCCATTGCTTGTACATCGTCTTGTATTTACACGATAGATTTCATTGTCGGACTTCTTGATATTTTCCCTTTTGCGGTGTCTTCAATTATTTCTGTTAAATGTTCACTGTGTCTGAAAATACGACCTATACGTTTTTGTATCTTCTTTCTCTTAATTTTTGCTAATAAGCTTCTATTTTGACGGATTAATCTTAATACTTAATTTTCTCTGTACGTGCTATATTATTTCCATTCTCCTTCAACACCCTGTTTAAAACGCCTGCAGTAGATAGATAATGTACGAAAATATTCTCTATGTGGAGTATTAAACATTTGAATTTAAGCGGATACTGTTCTAAAATAAAATTTAACTATAAATTCAGCTCTCGCGCTGGTAAACTAATTTATTTGAGGTATATTTTTCCTGGTGGAAAATTTAAAAAGTTGCGCCGCCGTAAATTTACACAAAATTTCGAGCTTTTGCATCTTAGCCATGCGGATCGAACGATCATATTCCTAAAAGCTCCGTATGAATAATTCAACTTCTGAACTAGCTTTTACTGGCAGCTTTTCTCTCCCAGTTTTCACGACCTGCATAATTGGAGTAATGAAAATACTAAACAATACTAATGCTACTAAATAATAATAATATTTTAATAATTTTAATAATGATAATAATAATAATAATTCGTTATTATTATGGTCGTCGTAAAGATGGCGATGACTATTCTCCGGCGCAAACGTTTCCTACTTGTTGAACATTTCCTTCCCAGAGCTACCGAACTGGAAAATGAAATATTATAAAATTTCCGACTTTGAAAAGTCTACACAAAGAATATACCTCGCTACGACGGTACGATGTACGGTATACCGCGTTCTAGAATGAAAAACAGCTAAAAATGAGACGCTGGGGAATAAAACCTGGGCAATTACTCTACGAATGTAGGATTTACCAAAGGTCAGCGCTATACAATACTCTATACGACACTCTATACAATACTCTATACATTACTCTATACACCTAGAAAAAGGTCCCTTTTCCGGTATATTTTGATTAATGACTGCGAAATTCTCAAATTTTCCCTCCGTCCCACAGTCCGTTCCCGAGCAAGTAAAAGCTACCAAACACCTACGAAGTTCCTAATGGACGGTCTTTTTTCTTTTTTCTTTTTTTTTATATATTTTTCCTAAATTCCTTGTCAGCTAAGCCGGTAGAAATTAAAAAAAAAAAAAACGAAGAAGAAAATTGTTATAACGAATGATTTATGTAACCAATTTATTAAGAATACTTATGTACACGCAGACACACACAAACCCATGTATATATAATATGTTTATATATATATATATAATATAAATATATATGTATAATATAAATATATATATATAATATAAATATATATATATATATTTATATATGTAAGTCAGACATCCAGTGATAAATGTTTTTCGTATATATGCTAGCTATTATTAAAGTGAATATTTTTCGCAGCGGGGAATAACGATGAAAAAATAATCCTGACTAGTAGCGCGATTGGCCGTTCCGTTATTAAATTCGATATTTTCCACGCGATGGAAAAATTATATTTATTCCTCGAAAAAATTGACAATCCGTTTCGGCAGCTATTTTGTTCGTTCTACAATAACTTACGCTTTTCAAAAATTTTGAAATTTACAATATTTTAATATTTTCCGATATTAAAATTTTACAAAATCCTCTCGAAAATAATTTTTTCTCGAATATCATACATCATCTCGCCTTTCAGGTAATACCAGCATTGTAGATTATCAAAAACCGCTCGTTAGACATAGCGTGATGAGAAATTATTTTTAACGTCGGTCGAAATTATCAATATATATAGAGTGCTGAACAGAGAAATTAAAGATAAACAATTTAATAAAAGTAGCTAAAATCACTGAATTTTACACACGTTAACCCTTTCATTCCTACAACACAGAATAACAGCACCGTGGAATACCTAGAAATAGATCAAAAGTAGATGGAATGAAGCTGGTAATTGAACGACCACGTGATTGACATGGTAGTGCAGTCGTTGTAAATCCAGATTTAATTGTCAAGTCAACCTTGGTAAATCAGGAAAATTATATTGAAAGTTATAATCCGGCTTGTTATTGTGGTCACCGGCAACAAAATCGTTGAACAGATAGTATTGCAGTATTGCAGTGTCCAAAAAGACATTTTAATGGGGAATTTGCAAGATTTACGCTCAATGACGTCATCTGCTTTGTCAGAGTTACAGAGTCTGAACGTAGAATTATAATGAATTAAATTGCTGACTCGACCGCTCGCGAAGAGGAAGTTATTAATTTATTTAGTAATCGTACGTAATGTACAATATACGTCTAATATTTAAATTAATGACTTATTTCAAATAATTATAAGAAGTTGTACGATGGTGGAAGGACAGAGAACTTGGACGAAATCCTAAAAAATAAGAAATTTTAACCTTCAAATATAAAAATTTGCAAATCATTTATAACGTGATGATGATGTTCTCACACGTTTCATTTATAACGAATGTATTAAAATTATTGTAATGTATAATTTTCGAGATTACCCCCACCCGTTCTGAGAGATCATTACCAGGGTGGCGAACTAAACCTATATATATATATATATATATATATATATATATATATATATATATATATATATATATATAATAATAATAATAATAATATCAACACTCGTTCAATTATGAGTACGAAGATGTGAGATTAGTCCAATGCGTGTTTGGTAAATACGACCACAAATAAGACAGCTGCAAGGTACAGATATTTTCGATGCTTTCAATTTTGCCTGCTTCTTTCGCTTTTCAACTATGGCCTCGCAATTACGCAATTTATTCTCCACTGCAGTCTATTTGCTGCCAGCTGTTCCCAGTTACTGTCTAATTTCATTAGTTTGACTAATTCCAGTATTTGATCTTTGTATCTCCTGCGCGGCATTGCTTGTTTCCGTTTACCTTGAATTAGTTCTCCATACAATAATATTTTCGGAAACCTGCTGTCCTTCATCCGTATTACATATCCTATCCAGCGGAACTGTATTGCAGCCAATAATTGTTCTAGAGAGTTACTTCTACTACGACGCAGAACGTCATGATTTGACACAAAATCATCTCGTTTAATTTTTAATAAGCGCCGTAGAAACCGTTGATGAAAGCGTTCCAGTTGCTTTATCTGTCTCCTGTATAGCACCCACGTTTCGCTTCCATACAATAGATTTTGGGAGAATAACCGCCCTGTACACGGATATCTTAGTCGAGAGTTTTAAATCCTTATTGTTAAAAACGCGTTTATTTAATTTAGCAATTGCTGCTGATGCTCGGTTACATCTGTAGTTAATTTCGTCATCCATTTTTGCTGTAGACGATATGTAACTTCCCAAATATGGGAAACACGTTCTACAGGTATGAAATTTAAGTTCACCGTAATAACATCTTGTTTACGCGTAGCAGAGGTCTGCGATTATATTTTTGTTTTATAAACATTAATCTTCAATCCTAGTCCTTCATACACCGAATTAAAACACAATAGAGTATCTTGTATGTCTCTTAAATTGTGCGCAGCAATAACACGGTCATCTGCATAATGCAGGTCCGTAGTATAACACGTAGCACACTTTGACATCGACTTGAATCGTTTTAAGTTGCTGAAACCTCCGTTAAAACGAAACTTTACACCGACACCACGCTGCATTAATTGTCGATCTACAAGAATCATGAACGCAGTAGTGAAGCAAGTAAACAGAGTTGGTGCCAAAACACATCCTTGTCTAACGCCAGAGTTTACATCAAAACTGAGTGTATGTTACCTTCCAACCTGAACATTACATATATCATTGGAATAAAAGGACGATATTAAATTAAATAACTTTATTGGGCATCCGATTTTTTTAAAAATTCTCCATAATACATTCCTATTGACTGAATCAAATGCTTTTGCGATGTCCACAAATGCTAAATGCAGGTCTTGCTTGAATCTGTCGCAGAGTAAATATCATATCCCTAGTTCTCCTTTGTGATCTAATTCCTGCTTGTTTTTCGGGTATTATACCTTCGACAACACGATTAAGTCGGTTGCCTAGTAATCTACCTAGAATTTTGCTCGCAATTGTTGTTAATGCTATACCGCGGTAGTTAATGCAATCAAACTTGTCGCCTTTATTTTTATATATATTTACAATCGTGAATTTTCGAAAATCATTTGGCACAATTTCTGTTAACCATATTTTTTGTATTAATTTATGTACTAATTCTGCAATTATATCTCCTCCGTGATTGTATAGTTCAGCAGGTAATCCGTCAATTCCAGGGTTTGACATTTCCTTAATTGCCTGTCGTACTTCTTCTAACTCTGAGCCCCTTTGTGTTAATCGGATAATCAGGAATTATTTTAATCATGTTCCAGGAAACATCATTGGTTTTGTTTAACAATTCTTTATAATAATCCATCTGATGTTGATATCTTCATCACGTCGTATCAGTTCTCCACTCATGTTCCTGATTGCATTAGGTCTCTTAGTTAGGTCCGTACACAGTTTTTAAACTATCGTAAAATTTCTTATAGTCTTTTATATCATTGTCATAATTCAATTCTTCACATTTGTCTAGACAGCATTTATTTTTTAATTCTCTAGTTTTGCTTTGCACACATCATTTAGCTTCTTTATATATATATATATATATTTTCAACCGCAACATTTGACCTCAATGTGCTTAGCATGGCTTCGTGTGCTTTTCTTTTATTTTCGAGTAGATATGATATTTCACTTTGGTGTTCAGTAAACCAGTCTAAGTTTTTAATTTTTTTCGTACCGCAGACTTCTTTGCCTACATTCAAAAGCAGATTTTTGATGTAAGTCCAAAGTTCTTCAACACTACATAAGTCACTATCGATTTTATTATTCATATATATGTCTTTTATTTTTTTTAGAAGTTCTGCTTGATTATGTTTATTCCTTAAGCATGCAGCATTTAGTTTGATTTTATCTATTTTTGGTTTTGTCACTTCATTACGATAGAAGCGTCTTCTACTGATTTTAATTTGTAATTTACAAAGCACAAGCCTATGATCGGTCCAACAATCTGCTTCACGATATACTCTGGTAAGCATAACTTCTGAAACATCTGATTGTTTCACGATTATATAATCCAACAGATGCCAATGTTTCGAGCGTGGATGTTGCCATGTAGTATATTTTTCCTTCAATCTAAATAATGTATTCGTAATGACCAAATCGTGCAAAAGATAATTTCCATTTTCATTTTGGTTTTCAACTCCATGTCTGCCTAGTACACCAGACCACAATAGGTGACTATTTCAAACACGTGCACTGAAGTCTCCTAATAGTATTATTTTGTGCTGGGTACTTTTCTTAGTACGTCTCTTAGCTGATAGTAGAATTTTTCCTTTTCATGATTTGGTGCATTCAAAGTTGCTGCATACACAGATATCATCGTCAAATCATGTCCTTTATCTAACTGTAAACAAAGTGTGATCATTCTATTATTTACTCCATTTGGAGACTGTTTTAATCGACAAATCAAGCTGTTTTTAATCGCAAAACCCACATCGTGCATTTTCAACTTTGGGTTATCGAGACTCCTTTCCAATAGAAAGTGTAATCATTTTCTGTAAGGTGTCCTTCACCTGCTAACCTAGTTTCACTAAGAGCAACAATATCAACATTATATCTGCTGAGCTCAGCCGCGAGTAATGCTGTTCTTCGCTCAGGGCGAGTTAAATTTCCGTCATCTAATAAGGTACATATGTTCCATGTTCTAATCCGTAAGTTCAACTTTTTATTTTTAATGTTTCAACCGCATGAAATGGGATCCCTCCGATTGCGGTAAACCGGACAGGTTTTCGCTAAGACGAACCATGTCGCAATAACTGCTGCCGGACCTGTCTGTCGTCTTACATCCAGAACAGAAACAACCAAAGGTCACTGCCGCCTGCATGCAAAGCTATGGCTAAAAACTTCCAGTGATTCCACACCTGTCATGCTTCATCGCTACAGGACTTTTTAATAAAGAAAAGGGAAAGAGGTAAAAGAAGTGAAAGGAAAGGATAGAAATAAATATGCAGAAAGCTGTGCGTGAGTTGATAATGTAGAAGCAGGAGCATAAACCCGTGCAATCACATTCGGCAACCACATATGTTTTTATCCAGTGGCAACCAGAGGAAGACGACCAGAAACATAATGTGGCTTGTGCTGAGAAATAAGGAGAGGAAATCAAAAAAAAAATGGGATAAGAAGAAAGAAGAGACGAAGGAAGAGAAAGGAAAAGGAAATACCACTATTTTGGGGTGGCACCCTAACATTCGAATAAATATCCTACCCGCAAGGCAGCGGTTTGTTACCGAGGAGGTAATGTAGGGTTTTTATGGCGACCTAAACTCGCCGAAGGAGAGAGTCATAGGATTTATGCAGACTTTTAAGTTCCTCAAGCTGTCCATCTGCATCCTCGTATCTTCTTACCCTGTCACTACTGTGGAATTACCTACATGAGGGTTTCTACCAGTAGCCGCTGTTGATCTGCCACTGCTTATTCGACTGACATCTTATGCGCAGCTAACCTACATATCTGTAGGCCATTCCACTATCCACCACCCGTGTGCGCGCCCCATTCCGGTTAGAGTTTGTTAAATTACGCTCAAAACTCTGGCATGCTTCTTTTTGATTCAACCGCTGTAGAATATCCAACATATTAAACGAAATCTTATACTTGCGACAGATGATTTATTCTCTCGTCCATTCAACATCTCCCGGTTAACTGACCCAAATGCAACTTTTTCTGTCCAAATTTACTCCCATCCATTTCGTTCTCGAAAATTTTTAAAGGCAACAAATTTAATTACTCTTCACATTTCTGAGACTGCCAAATATCTTTAACATTACACTAAGACTTATTCATTCGTATAAACTTGTTTTCTTTTGTATTGTATTCATGATCATCATCATCATTTTTGTGCATTCCTAAGACGGGTTCATCGCCGTGAGAATAATTCTCCAACGTTCTCGGTTTTCTGCAGTTCTTTTTAATTTAGTGTAATTTTCTAACCCATTGTCTTCTAGCAAAATTGTTACAAAGGTATTTCTCGGCCTTCCACACGGATTCCTTTTCCTTGAATTTTACCTTCAAACATATCTCACTGTAATCCGCCATGTCGAAGTACGTGGCCGATCCAAGTTATACGTGTTTTCCTTATTCGATTTATTAAGGACGTTCTCTCTTCGATTTGCTGGATGTTTATTTTTGACTTTTTTCACAACCTATCCTCTCCATTTTCCTCCGTTGTCAATATTCCTTTTATTTTTATCGTCCAAGTTTCAGCATCATAAAGGGCTACGGACCACACACACACATACATCTTCAATATCCATTTTCGAAGATTCAAAGGTATCGCCTTACGAAATAAATAATAACGCAATAGCGAGAGAAGTATACGAGAAACCACCTATTATCCGTTTTGTAATTATTACATCGTACTCAACCACGTATAATCTTATTAGTCCGTGAGGAAACTTAACACTAAATACAAGTTAGGTGGGTAAAAGAAGTACAATGTTTGGAAGCTGTGATGGATAATAGGTTAAATTTTAACAGTCGTATAAAAAAAAAAATGTGTCATACAGAAAGGTCATGCAGAAACACCGGTCGTAGCGCTGCAAATAAAAAATTAGTATGCATATGGGTTATCAGACCCGCGTTAATTCGCGTCCTGTCTGATGTTCGGTGTCTAATAGCACCTACAAACAACAATTGCAACTGGTGCAATCTCATTGAACGCCGCTACGCCGGAATATGTTATCTGCATTCCTAATTAGGTCTGCCCGACATTATTTAATTTAAAACATTTTACGATAACTGCAAAAAACATCCGAACAAATTAATCGAAGCTATCGATAATTATGATGCGAAGCTGCTCCGGCTAGCATTAGAAACATCGTCGACTATCGATTTTTATAATTAATTCGATTATTATTAAGCATTTGTATTATTTTAACTAGTTTATATATTATTGGTTATAAGTTAACGCCATATAATTTAGTTTTTTTTTGTAGGTTTTATTCCTACATATACATAAATTAATAATAAGTAGTACCTAGATTATCATTTTTTCACGATCAAGCGTCGTCTTGTGTAAAATTATTTATTAACGTTATTATATAAGATAATTAGTATTAAAAATATTGTAATAATTTAAGAATTTTAATATTCAATGATTCTACTTTTTCATCTGTACATGTGTAATCATAATATACAATTACACGCGTAGATTCATTTAACCAAACACGCGCGTTGAGCTAATAAGCAAACGAAATCGTCGCAAGAGGACGTTAATAGGAGATTATATTTTATTAAATGAAACAGAATTAAAATATTACAAAAATTTACTATTCGCTCGTGCTATAGAGAACAATAACATACGTACTAAATTAATAACCTACGTCTAAATTTAAATTAATCAATTTTACATTTTATATTTTATACAAAAATATTCTATATTGATATATTTTATTTTTTATCTTCACTCGATAATGATTTTACACTTGAAAATCTTTGTGATTTTCATAACGAAAATTTTAGCGATTTCATTAGCTCCTTTTTCGTAGTTTATTTTTTAAAAATCACTACATTTCGGCACTTTTTAAATAATAATAATAATAATAATAATAATAATAATAATAATATTAATAATAATAATAAATGCAATAACGTTATTAAAATAGTAATACATTTTCTCCATTTACGAAACACAGAGATATTCAGATCCGATATGTAAGTATAACGGAATTATAAAAGTCGATAGTCTTTTTCGCCATATCGAGGAAACGTGTAAAATTTTAAATTTCGGTAAGCCTCCCCAAATGTGTATGTTTTACCGTAGAGAATTATCGACTTAATACTAACTGACGATATATGTATGCAATCTGTTCGTTAATGCACTCAGAACACGAATGAGCTTTTTCCAACGGTCGTCGGATTATAATAATCCACCGTCAAACTTTCATAATCTACATTCATAAATTTTAAACAGCGTAAACAAAAAAAAGTTTTTACGTAATCGTGCATATTTGTTAAAACGAAGTTAACGGTGTCAAATATATAGGGGGATGTATATATATAATAAATTTAATCTCGGTAAAAATGGGATGTGCAACAGAACAGATTAATTTATCCAATAGATTGGTATGTAAGGAACGATTTTTTTTCCATCGATATCTACGTGTTCGTGCAGCGCAAAATGAAATCAAACAAAAAAAGAAAGTAAATCTAAATACAAGACTTCAGGCCACGAGCTGATCCTAACGAACAATAAAACTTTCATATCCGACCAAGAATGCACTCCATCTTGTATATGCGATTTAGAAAACAGGGTTCAATCCATCAGAATACTAGCATCCCACGTACGTTCGTTTATTTATTCATTTTTTTACTTTCTTTTCGTAGAAGCATAACCATGCCGGTCTTCTGTCATATGTGGAGTTGTCTATGCTAAGAAAATTTAAAACTGGTAGGTAAAATTTTCAGCAAACTTTTGTCCTGTTTTTAATGTTTTAATTTAACCGTGAATCCGCATATTTGTTTCTTTTTTTTTCTCTCTCATTTGCCTCCATCCATTTTGTAATACCGTCGCATGTAACATTAATAATAATATTATCTACAATTGTTTGTCTTATAATTTATATATATATATATATATATATATATATATATATATATATATATATATATATATATATAATATGTATATATATATATTTTTTTTTTAAATTTTTATAATTAAATACACTTTCCTTATTGAATAGTTAACATGTTCGTAATTGATTGTTTTATAATAAATTTAATTTTGATAATATAATTTTTTTTCCTTCTCTATGATATTTAGACGTAACCTTTTATTTATTTTTCTCTGGCTTGATCTTTATCATAGCAATATCACTTTTTTTTTAAATCACTATCTTAAATTGTATGTGTATGTATATATGTGCACGTGTATATATATATATTTTGTTTGTACAACATTCATTTTTATATTTACACATATATTTTACACACATTCTTGACGGTCTAGGGGACTATGTTTCTCATCCCTTATTACATCCTATTTTTAAGTTAAACATTGCAGAAAACTACCACACACTCCTATTTATATTTTGTATTATACTGAATGTTTTCTTCTGTTTCAGCTACTCAACACTTACACACAGTTATCCATTAAGAATACTAGTTTCCTGCACCCTTATAAACACAAATTATTTAATACATTTGCCCCACCGTATAAGTGCGGATTGGAACCAAAAAAAAAATTCTTTACCACTCAAGTCTTGTCTAATTTAAACAGTTTGGAATGTAGTGATTAAAAATAAAAAGACAAAAAAATAAAATAATATTTTTTTTCGTATAAATTTTATATTGCTGATTGTTGATTGCGTTGTTTACCACTATCGGATGATTTAAAAATATTGTTCACTTTGATATATATTTTTTTTTGACTGTCGAATCTAAGTAATATCTTTTACATGTTACATTTTTATAATTTATATTTTTCATATTCACTGGATAATGGCTTAAAAGCCGAAAAGCTTCGTGATTTTTTATAAAGAAATTTTTTCTTTAGTAATTTTAACTCTTGTTAAAATAAGTCTGGCCTAGTTACCGGACATTTCGGATCATGGCTCATTTTACAAGACGCTATTTCGGTGACACGAGTCAACCGGTGAGAAATATTTAATTTTTAATATATGCTTCGTTCTTATTTATAAAAAAAAATTCATTGTAAAATTTTAACGTCTCAAAAATGAAAAACTGGTTACTCAAATGAAAATAGGATTCGTTTTTACCGCCATTTTATATGTCGACATGTTCGTATCTAGTTCGAACGATTATAAAAGAGCGATTAGTATGATAGGAACGATTTTATAAATATAATAATAATTATTATTACGGTGATTAAGTCTTAATCTGCAGCTGCTTTAAATTACATAAACGTTTAGAAGACGCCGGAAATAGAAGTCGACAAACATCATCCGGATGTCGGTAATTAAAGTTGGTTTCTTCGTTGGCAGAATTTAAAAAGCATATAGAATAACGGAGAGGGACCTTCTGGCTGATAATAAAATTTTGTAGGTCACAAAGATGTGTACACTAATGCAATGACGGTCATTTTCAATAATCACCTCCTCGTAACTGCCGCTTGGACAGCGAATATGATCGTCATTAAACTTCTTACATCCGATGTAAATTTACAAACATCGCGTATAATCCGTAAATTATTACACGGGCGTGTGTGCCTTAGAACCGCTTATAATTCGTACAGACGGTCACTGAATCGATTCGTGTCATACTATCGCAGGTATCATCATTATTTTTTAATATTTAATTACGATTCTTATTATTAATTTGAAAAACGTGGAATTTTTTAAAAAATAAACCACAAAAAAAAAAAGAAGTTAAAATCACTATTTCTTTTCTTTATGAAAAATTACAAAGCGTTTCTTCGGCTGTTTTTTTTTTTCAAAAATAGTATATTTGATAGAAATACAACTTTATATTATGAAACTTAAAGTGACAATCCAATTAAGTTTAATGCCACTCTAAATTCCATTTACAATCTTAACTTACTTTTTTAATTCGATATAATACTATTATCATCTAAGATGAATAGTGAAAATAACAATATAAGAACATTAAATCTTAGTATATCAAATTATAATTTTTTCTATTATTTATTTCCTCAATAGCTAACACGTTGAATTCTTTATATTTACTATTTACCAATTCTTCTGCTTTACATTCTATTACAATATCATTACAATTACACCCCTGCAAGATATGATAAACTGTATCCGCAAAATTACATCGAATACAGTTATCAGTTTCAGCAATACCAAAACGTTTTAAATAAGTTTTGAAACTACCATGTCCAGTAATAAATTGTGCGTTATAATAATTGGGAATAAAATAAGTATTTACGAAATCTATCATTTATATTTGGAAAATACCGATACGTTAAGCCACTATATGTATTCCACATGATTTGATTCTAAATAATATTGATTAAGTACTTTTTTAAACTGTTTATCGTTTAAGTGTTTGCCTTCGTATTTATATTTGTTATTAATATAATCTACTTGATTAAATTCGTGTGTTGAATTAATATTGTTTTTAATGTAAAATAAATTAATATGTTTACGTATTTCTAAGTCTCATAATTCCGGCTATTACTATCGAAGCCCAGTAACTAGTAGTTTTATATCCTTTAATCATTTTAATAGCTATTGTTCTTTGAAATGATCTTATAAATATTAATATGACAAAATCAAAATAGATTTTATTTAGCAAAAAATTTAAAAACAAAGAATTAAATTTAACAAATAATAATATTAATATTCAATGCGTGACAAGTATAAAATACCTGGGAGTTACAATTGATAACAATTTAAAATTCTATAACCATTTCCATAATGTTAAGAATAAAATAAACAAATTTTTACATATTTTTAATAAACTTTATAATAGCAATAATAGAGTAAATTATAAAAAAGGACTAATTATGTATAAATCCATAATTATGCCAAATATAATCTATAGCAGTAGTATTTACGATGATATGTTAGAAATTAAAAGGTTTAAAACGTTTCTTCGGCTGTTAGATCATCATTATCGAGAGGAAATTTGAATAATTTTGTATCTAAATAACTATAACAAAAACATTCAATTTACGTTACAAATAGGACGTAAAACAATAAGTTTTCTTTATTTAAAAATTAACATTATTAACAAAAAAAAATTGATATAGATATATATATAGATAGAAAACCTACACAAACAGACGTAATAATACCTAAAAAAAAAAAAAAAAATTAACAGGTACCGATAAAGTAAATAAAGAAAAAAACATAATAAAATAAATGGTAATAAATATAATCCTATTATAGTCGATAAAATGCGGAATAAACCTGACAACGATAAAAATCGGGAAAAAATATAAATAATTATTTAGATTCGATAACATTAGGTAGGAAGTCGTACATATAAAATAATAAAAATATTTAATAAATATAATATTAATTTACCAATGAGAAATAATAAAGCATTATTAAAATCAATTAATAACGACGAAATAGAAGATAGAAATATAATATAAAGTATATAAATTAAATTGCATATCAATGTGAAAAAGAATACATAGGTGAAACAGTCGGGCAACTCGCAATAAGATTTACATTATTTAGAAACAATTGTATAGAATTAAAACGCAAAATAATATTAATCAAAATTCAATCGCAAGCCTGTCGCAAGTTTTCTTCTTTAGTTCCGTATAAGTCGGTATTCCACTTTCTTTAGACACTATGTCGATGAACGCTGTACGTGGTCTTCCACGTGGCTTATTACATCCTTCAGGATATTTTGATTCCGGCGTAATGCATGAGAAGTCGCCTCTTGCGCATATTTTGTAATATACTCATTTTTTCATTTAGTCTTTCTAATACTAGTTTGTTGTTCATTCTGCCCAATTAATTTTCTGTAGACGTCGCTAACACCACATTTCAAAAACTTCTAATATGTCTCGATCACTTTGCTTCATTCTGCGTGTTTCCTCGCCATATAATGCTACTGACCATATCAAAGTTTTAACGAAGATTTTTTTGGGTATGTTAACGGACATTGTTTTCTACGTAATGAGTTTGTATCTATCGTTGAAAGATTTTTTCCCCATTGCTACACGATTGTCCATATCTCTTATTATTATGGTCTGTTCTAAACATTTGAATGACCTGTTCTATTATTTCTCTTTGCCATTTTACCTTTATTAGCGGACAGACTTTAACACTTGCCATGACTTTTGTCTTCTTAGTATTAATTTTCATTGAATATTTTTTCATTACTGCATTTAATTTATTAATCATTGCTGAAAGTGTTTTGGGACTGCCTGCTGGTAAAATTTGATCATGGGCGCAATGGATTACATGTAATCTTTTGCCCCAAAATTTGATCTATATATATATATATATATATATATATATATATATATATATATATATATATATATCTCACGCTAATAATTCAATTTGCTACGAATTTCGAAATAATTTGCTATCCAATACAAATTTTCGTTACATTATTATACTAATTCAATTCGCTACGAATTTTGCTAACCCATTAAAATTCGGTTACATAAAGCGTACGAAACCTTTATACATAAATCCAACAAAAAAAAATACTTTTATGAAAAATAAGCGATTTTATGGGCGAAATTTTGATTTATTATTATATTCGCACTATTATGTTAAACATAACCTTTTACGTATGATAATCGAATATATGATAAAGCCTTATTATACGGACGCAATTACATGTACACATACACATTTAATGCGGGCCCCAGAGAATGGAACAGACTAACAGCTTTTTCAGTGGCATATCAATTACAGGTGTGCGGCGAGAGACCAGTAGAACCGCGCCAGATCGAAGATGAATGAAAATGATCAAAACCGGTTTAAAAAGTACTGGTATGGATACAATCCTGACACCTAGTCGAAGATCCTGGAAGCGACCTGTAGTAATAGTAGACCTTGCAGCAACGAGACAAAAGAACAGACACCTCAGAGACATGGACTTTAAACGCGGAATGTATAAAACGATTAAACGCATTTGAAATGTGGAACGCATGTGGCGAACTTCATGGAAAGGGAAGAAAAACAAATAAAGAAGTTCTACAAAAAAGCGGAATGGAAAAGATGATTCTGGTAGATGACATCGTGAAGAGGAAAACGAAATAAAAATCAGAGAAGGATTACTCACGCTGGTCAGCGAGGAAGAAAAAGCCTGGAAATGATAACATGAGGAATGGAGCTAAAAGTCGTTAAGGACCTAGTGGATGTCAAGCAGTTTAACTGCGTATAGATGTTGGTGTATGCAATCTTTAGAAATCGAAAACGTAATATGATTATATTTATAATGTATATATATATACATATATATATATATATATATATATATATATAATATGTTGAAAATTGTCTGATTTTTAATCATATTTTTCAATTTTTAATAAAACTTTCGTTTATTCATCTTTTACAGGATTCGACGAGCGATATTATTATCGTCATCATTATGCCGGCATTAATGACGATAGAACTTCTTTCGATTGTAGTAACGACAACCGTGTTTGTAACCGCATCACACATCGATCACGTGTCGTGTTCTTCATTAACGGCGACGACAAATTCGAGTAAGAAATTACTTTCTTAAATTCTGCGAAATAAATGGAAAATATCAAGAAAATAGGCGCAAACCTCTTCTGAAGTATGCGACGCTTACAACTTGCTACCTTAATTCCACTGTGTTCAAAGAATTCAATACCGTCCTTATGTGGACTGTATAGTGTCTTAAAGCCTTGTTTACTTTCTATGTTAATAAACTCCTTTAATAGAATCGCTACTACGTGCATGACCCGATCAAGCGATAGTTGTTCAGATCATCGATATCACTTTTCTCGCGCACTGCTTTCCTGAAGGCATCTCCTTTTCCTTTAAGCATCGATCGAATAAATCGTGTAATATATTTATCGGTATTTCTTCTACGTGCTTCATCTTATTACATCATCATATTCCGGAGTTCTGTTATATATTTTTTATGGCGAAACAAAATTGATAAGAAATCGAAATAACCGGAGAAGAAATTCGAATGTTGTATAAACACATATTTACGTGTAATATATATATATATATATATATATATATATTAATTCAATTCTGTCCACATGGTCTGATGTGGAAAGATTAGATTGCAAATTCATGTTAACGCTAGTGGTGACACTTCGTGAATATCTTTAAAACTATCGTTAAAAGTTCAACCTGCGTATCCACGAACAATGTGCTCAATGGTATCCGCAATCACAGGCGGCATAATTTTTAATTTCTTATCACGCTGGGGTGAACCTTGAATAGGCGTCCACGTCGTTCGCTCTCGCTTTTATAGCGATTAAAGTATTCAGAAACCGGAGGCAAACTGTATAATATATATATATATATATACTTCAATGTTTTTTGTGGCGCTTTAAATTGGACAGCGTCTATAAAAATTAACTAATATCGAAAGTCGAGCAAGACGTATAAATCACATATGTATAGTAGAATGCAATTAAAAGAAAAATAAATAATCATTGAAACGAATTAAAAGAGAAATTATTGAATTGACACGCGAGAAAAAATAAAAAATGTTTTTAAATAAGAAAATAAAATAAACTATCTAGCGAAAGCCTCAACAAACTCGGTTAATGCCCCAGCGTTCGACACCGTACACCTTGGAATCCGTTTCTACATATAAAAGAGAGCGAGCCAGTGAGCGCGTGTCTATGTTTGCTAGAGAATTGTACGTGCGTGCGTTGTATAATGTCAAACACGATGTTTAGAAATTTAGTAGTTCGCTCGATTAAAAGGTAATTATTTGCTTCAGGCGAAAGACCTTCGTCGGCTAACGATAAAACGTGGAAAAGCGACGTCTCCAATTACGCTAGAAGTAGTTCATATCACGATCATAATGAAGGTTCGGTCGGTGGCGGCGGCGGTAAAGTGTTATTAAGTCCGGTCAATCGAAACGGCGAACCTTTTTTGACGTTTTCTTCGAATTCGACGGTGAACGTTTTCCTGATGGTGGAAAATAACGCGTTCATTCAACTGGACGGGGAAGGAATTCCGACTTTTCAGCTAAGGTATCGATATGTCGTTCTTTATTTCGCGAATGATGTGTGGAAAAAATTTAATCGTCTTCCGCGTGTGAATTCGTTCACTAGCTTTATCTGAATTTAAAATCGTACTTGGTAAAATTGCGAAACGAATCAATAATTTGTAAAAATTTAATTAGACTAGTTTTCGCGACAGAGTGTTGGAACGTAAAAACGAAAACAGCTTGTTAACGTTTAAACGTATGTAGATAAACCGCGTTAGATTTGGAGTGCTCGCTAATTTACATTCCACTAAATCCTATTTCTGTACACCCCGTCTTTATATCTATCTGTCTCTGTCCCTCCGTCAGCCTTCGTCTGTTTGTCTGCATCCCCTTCTTCAATCTACCTATCTATCTTTCTAATAATCTATTTATTTATCTGTCAATCCTGTCTATCTACCTATCCCCTTATTTACCTATTTTAAGATCTATCTATCTATTAATCTATTTATTATTTATCTATTAATCTATCTATCTACCTATCTATCTATCTATCTATCTGTCTATCTACCTATCTATTTATCTACCTATCTACCTATCTACCTATCCATCTATCTTTCTATAAATTTATTTACATGTTTGCTAATCTACCTACCTATTTACCTATTTATCTATCTATCTATCTGTTACTTTATCTATAATTTATCTACCTATCTGTCTACCTATCTATCTACATATTTACATATTTACCTATCTATCTATCTTTCTGACAATCTATTTATCTATCTGTCAATCCTATCTATCTTACTCCTTATTTAACTATTTTACTATCTATCTATCTATTAATCCATTTATATATTAATCTATTAATCCATTTATCTATCAATCTATCTATCTATCTATCTATCTATCTATCTATCTCTCTATCTATCTCTCTATCTATCTATCTACCTATCTATCTACCTACCTATCTATCTACCTATCCATCTATCTTTCTTTAAATTTATTTATCTATCTGTCAATCTATTTGCCTATTTCTGTTAATCTATCTATAATTTGTTTACCTATCTATCTGCATATTTACTTATTTATCTATCTATCTACCTATTTACCTACTTATCTATCTACCTGTCTATCTATTACTATATTTATCTATGTATATATCTATCTAGCTATCTTTCTTTCTATTTAACTATCTACCTATCTATCAATTTACCTAACAATCTGTACCAGGTCTGAATCTAATTTATTAGGTTTCTGATACCTCAGTCTCGCATTTTCATCGTAAACGTTGATGGATTATTCTTAAGAAAGCCTTCACCAAATGATTCATAAGCCTGATTGTACGATAATCTCCACACCCTCTTGGCAATTGTTACAAATGTTGACTTACATCATTCCGTTGGCATGTTTCCAGAAATATAAATCTGATTGAAGAGTGTAGTTAAATGCTTGATATTATCATCATCTAATAGTTTAATTACATCTCCCGGTACATTATCAGGTCCAGCAGTTTTCCTACACTTTATCAGTTTAACTGTATAGCGAATATCTAATTCTAAAGTTAACCGGCTTTCTTCTAATTGATCATCCAGACTTCCGCTTTTTCTTTTTCTGCAACAATAGACTTCCGTTGACTATGTGGTAACCTTGTTGACTTGTGCCTGTATCCTTTGCTGGCCACTAGTTGAATTTGCTTATACATTATGAAAGGTTCATGCTTTACAGCTAATGACGTTGCTATTCCATTCATTTACCCTTGGCGTTTCGAATCTTATTTAATGTATCCCATTATATTCTACCATATTCATGTTTTCATATGTCCGTCTTTCGTCCATAATATTGGGAATTTTATCAACCATCCACTTTTTTTTCTCTTATTTTATCTTTTCTCAAATGTTTTTAGCAAATTGCCCGGACAGTTAGGTTTAGATTAGTTATTGTCAACTTTTCCTTCAGTTGTTTTAAATTGGTGCAACAGTAGTTTTTACTACGGCTAATCGTAACTTGTTCATATCCAGTATCTTTTTATAATTATTAAACTTCAAAATAACACCATCATAAGTCCTATATGGAAATATGGGATACAAATATGGGGATGTGCTAAAGCATCGAATCGTAAAATAATCCAGACAGCTCAGAATTACCAATGCTCGCTGGTTCCAACGAAATGATGCACTCCATGCAGATTTACAGATCAAATGGGTCAACGAAGTAATACAGAATTATGCTGACCAACAACACCATAGAAGACTTCATCATCATCCAAATCCGGAAGCTTTGCACTATTGCCCACAGATCGTGACTTAAGAAGGCTCAAACGTTTCAAAACCTACTGACTTGGTTGTTACTAACGTAACAGAGCAACCTCTGCACATGTTGAGTAATCATGATTGCTGCTTATTTAAACTAAAGTTTAAGATTGCAGAAAGGAAGTAGCTGTCCTTTCTTGGAGCTACATTTAAAAAAAAAAAACTTAAAAATTTTCTTCAATCTCAGTTCAAACTTAGCAGCTAAAAAATTGTAATTGTAATTGATGTCTGCTTCAGATAGAATCGTAATTTTCATTATCGAATTTTTGAATCGGTTATTTATTAGTACATAATCAATTTAGTTTCTGGTAATCGGGTGTTTGCTATCGCCAAAAATTTTCCATCTATATAATCTTCTTTTTAGTAGGTTAAAGTGCATTAAATTGTTTCGCTCGTAGAAGTGGAATAATCGCTGTTCACGGATAATCCACGCAATTAAATATAACCACTTCATTTTCCGCATCCCACTTAAAGTCCACCTATTGTTATCAGGATATCATAGATGTTGAGTTTGTCTATTATTTTCTATTTGTCATTGTACAGATCTTTACTGTCTGGTGGTATTTAGTATCGTATTTTGATGCCTTGAATGATGTTTATTGCCTCCCCGCTGTCTAATTTGAGTTTTACTTATTCTATTAAACAACCGCCCTTAACATGAGAAACTGACGCTGACCAGGGAGCAAAATGGAACAGACGTGACACGATACCTGTACCGGGTTTATGCGCATTTCTAAGGAAAGCATTTTCTCCACAAAAACACCCTGATACATGACCACTCTTGGTTCACCATTTGTCTGTCACTTATTCGCAACTAACCTTCATATCTATACTTTCCCCTAATTTCGGAGTCCCTACACAATTTTCCACACTAGCTCGATTATATTAGATTTGCTACCGCAACATAATTCTTCAAACGGCGTAATAGAATTATTTACGAAGTGACGCATTACGTCTTCCTTGCGCTATGTTATAACGAATATTAGATCGGTTTGCGCGATAAGCGTTTACGTTAAAATTGAGTCGCTATTCCAATTTTGAAACTTACTTTAAAGTAAGAATATTATCAACATTAGTGATTTTAACTTTATCGTTCCATTAGATTATATTAAAATATGCATAAAAAATTATTTTTAGATTATGCAGGGAAATATCGTTTCAATTCAGAACCAGATTACCGCACGGTTTGTTAGTGTATCACAGTGTTAAGAATAGACCGGAAGGATCTCCTCCATACGCTTTGTATATTATCGTCGAAAAAGGACAATTAAAGGTGGTGCACGTATTCGGTAAACATTTAACATCGATTACCGTCGGCAAAGGTTTAACATTTTTTTTTAATTTAACGACATTTTTATGTTATCATTATTATTATTATTATTATTATTATTTACTCACATGTCAGATATGTGTAATACGCTGTCAGTAGGCGATCACCGATATGCCAATCAGGTTTTTACGTTGTCTCGCATCTGCCGTTAATTGTTGCAACGAACATGTGTTGATCCAGTTTTTAATATTTCCTAGTCAATCTGACCTCCTTCTTGCTGGACTGCTTTTTTCATCTATCTGTCCTCGCACGATAATTTGTAAAAATTCTTACTTTGACCTTCTTATGATACGATCAAGGTATGATACATTTCAGTTTATAATGATAATCCGTAGCTGTCGGTCTGTATCGGCTTTCTTTAAGACATCTTTGTTGGACATATTTGCCATCCAATGTATCTTCAGCATTCTTCGATGAAACCGCATTTTCATAGCCTCGTATCGGTTCGAACGTTTTTTATTTAGAGGCATAGTCTCAATGCCGTATAGAAAAATTGGCTGCATGTAACATCGAACTATATCTCGTCTTATCTTTAAGACCTAAGTGAAGTGGATATATATATATATATATATATATATATATATATATATATATATATATATATATATATATATATAATAACAAACCGAACAAACAAAATATAACACAATCACTAAAAGTTTTTTAACTTTTAGTGATTGTGTTATATTTTGTTCGGTTTGTAATTAATTAATAAAGTCACTACTCTCCAATATATTCAACATTTATATATATATATATTAGGACTCGGTAGGTATCAGGATAGATGGTGAATACCTCAATTATGCCCGTTTTGCGCTGATGACATAGTGTTAGCAAGCTCAAACGCAGACATACCCGAACAGGCGCTCTAGTAGAATAAGATTAAAAATGAATTTAGTCAAAACGAAGATAATAACGAACACTGTAAGACGAAAATAAAGATAACGATCAATTGGTAGAGCAAATTTTAAGCGGTGTATATTGAAAAAGAGAATGTATAATCAACGTGCATTTCCGGTCCGGACGCACGGTTCGGGAACGTGGCTATTCTGCGCTTGAAAGAAAACACATCACATAGCTCTGGTAATACACGGATACGTGAGCGAACAAGACTAGATTACGAAGTGGAGCGGATGGCGAAAATCGAACTGAATTTGGCTGGTCATTTAGGTACAGCGTTAATGGCCGAAACGTGTTCTCTGCAATGGTGACCAATAGACAAAAAAGGAAGTCAAGGGAAACCAATGGTTCGGTAGCAGGACGACATAATAAACGTGGCCGAAAAGAACTGGATGCGAAATGCGCAAAATAGAAATGGATAGATTAACAATACGACGAAGAAAATACGAGAATCTTGCCCATCGACCGTATTAAATTATTCTAATTTCTGTTTCAAGCGTATACAAAAACGTTGTTTTTTTTTTGTGATAATAAAATAATTTTTATAGTGATTAACTTTGTTTTTATTTTGTTTGGTTAATTCATAAAATCACTACTCCTCGACACATCAACATTATAAGTAAGTGTATTGTAAAAGAAACTTTATTTTTTTATTGAATTAAATTACATTTGGCTATTTATTGTAAATCTACATATATATAATATATATATATATATAAGTTTTTGTTGTATTAATATTACAATTATATTTAACATTTATTGTATATGCTTGATAATTATGTGTTTATCGAAATGTTTTGCGGTAATACAAATTTTTTTAGTGATTAATTTTGTTTTTATTTTTTGCTTTATTCGTTCATAAAATCACCAATACATCATCATTTTCTCAATGTTTGTTCATCCATTTTATTCGTTTATACGTATTCGATTTGTAATTAATTTCTATTTTATATTTCTTATTTTGAAATGTACTGGGGTGTATTTTATTGAAATTAAAATAAATTCGATTTGAGTTGATTTGATTTGATTTGATGATTATTATTAAAAGTCGATTACGTCGGTGCTGTTGAAAATTAAATAGGTTTAAACAGAGATGTGTGGCATAACGTCGTCGTCAGAATTGACGTTCACGGTGCGAAGCTACTAGCCAAAGTGGACAATAATTCGACCGAAATAAGTTTGCAAGGCCTACACGTCTCGAAGAATTACGGCATACCTACGGATCTGAAATCGGTCGTACTTATCGGAGGTAATTATCGTATTATTATTATTATTATTATTATACGGGCGCCGGCTGCACTAACGGGCCATATGCGCCCACAGGCTTACTGTGGTCCTAGATCTGATTTAAGAGGCTCAGTGAATCCAGGAACAGGAACACATTATGAATATGGTCAGTAGATTCAGATAAAAGTTGAGGTAAAGAAGGAGGAAGGCTGTGCTGGATTCTTAATGTTGTGAGAGCATGACAGGATGTTAGTATGTGGGGTATGAGCAGTTGAGACATTTGGCAAAAGGGACAGAGTGGCGGGTCTGTGCCATGAAGAAGATAGGAATGGGTAAGGTTTGAGTGGGATATACGGAGTCTTGTAAGGATAACATTTTTCTTTCTTGTTTTGAAAGGAAATGGCAGTTGGGATAGTGGATTAGATTTGATTAAAAGGAGGTGGTTTTGTTCATTAGACTTCCATGCACGACACCAAGATTTAGTTACGAGAGATTTCAGGAAAGCTTTAACGTCACTATAGAGAGAGAGACGAGCGGATATGTGTGGAAGCAAAGACGCCTCTCTGGCAGCTCGGTCAATAGCCTCATTTCCAGGAATACCGATGTGGCTGGGAATCCAAATGAACGCTATGGAAACTTGAGATTTAGTAAATCGTAGAAAACGTCGATCTATATAAATTTTTTTTTAATTTCACACTTCGGTTGTAAAATAATATTTTTTATTTTATTAATTCCGTCGCGCGAATGATTCCGTAGACACGAATAAGAACGCTTTAGACAGAGTAGCAAGTTTGACGAATGAGGATTAAATTCAACGAGATCCCTGTTAAGAAAAAAAAAAAAAAGTAGTTAATCCGTGGTATAAAGTGTTTACATCAATAATCAGCAGATCCAGCAGAAGAATTCATCTTGGATTGCAAGTCGATGCTGCCCATTTAACCGTTTAACGTGGAAGCATTGAAACAGAAGGCGGAACAAATTCGACATAAAGTCCGTAAAATGTGGCTGTTAGAAATTCGCAACTCGATACAGTAAACGACTACTCACCGTCAAACCCATTTGGACCTACGAGATCCAACTTTGGAGATGGTCGTCGAAATAAAGTTATTCGTGCAATTATCGATGCAGTTTGATATCGGGCCATCTGTATGCAGATCTAAATCTGAAGCGGATAGACGAGTTCGCTTGCGCCTTAAAAAACCGAAGAAACGTATTAAATTAATAAATACACGATAAAAAAGTAGTTGAAATTGTAAAATGTTTATATAATAAAAAGACTATAAAATTTTCCAGGCTATTAAATCGTTATCGGTTGGATGTAAAAATAAAATATCTATAGGATAATTTTATAAATGAGTTTTTTCACTATTTTTGGTAATTTTGTACATCTAAATATAGATATATACTTTTTTTATATTTTATTTTATTACGTCCGTTTGATAATTGATTAATAACTAAAAAGCTTTGTGATCATTTTATGTATATAGAAATCATTGAAAAAAAAAACGTCGCATTCCGCACTGTTCAACGTATTAAATTAAATACGTAAAATTATTAAACGATTTTATGCGAAAAATATATTTGTCGCTTAATACGATATAACGAATTCAAAGTAGAAAATCCCGAGATATTCGATATTCCATAAATCAAATTATTTTTCTTTTTCTGACAAAATTCCTTACATACGTTCGGCTCATTTTGAATTAATTAAAACCTACTTCGATCGTTGCAGGTTTGAGTCCCGAAGAAAGGTTGCACGGCGTCAAATATATAATCGAATCTTTCGTTGGTTGTATTAAAGATATCGTACTCAGCTCGGGTAAAGCCGCATCTGCACTGTTACCGATCAATCCTCTGATCGCTACCAAACACGAAAATGTGCGAGAAGGATGCGTTAACAAGTGAGAACTCACGCACGTACCATTTTTATATATATATATATATATATATATATTATATATATTATATATATATATATATATATATATATATATATATATATATTGTACATAATCACAGAAGAAGAGTTACTAAAAATCGCTATATACAAGGGATGTTCGAAGGGAAGTCGCTAGGAGGAAAAAAATTGGAAATGATGACATCAAGATTTGGGATGAAAACCTTACGAGACATGATTAATGTCTCGAGAAATAGAGGAATGTGTATAATCGTATACCCCGAACGAATAAATATGCCGACGCATGCAATCCTTGTCAAACGATGACGCATATAAGTGTGCTTGTAATTGATAGGTCTAGCAAACTTGATATCCTTCTCTCTTGGTACTCGTTATTTCGTCTCTTTTTAGTATCGATTATCCTTTTTTTCTTAATGTACATATATCCTTCTTAATATCCAAGCGACTGAGCTTTATTTATTTTTTTTTTTTTTTTTTAAATATATTTAGACAAGAATCGTGTACCATTAAAAACCATTACATTCGTAACTTTTTTTTTTTCAGTGTAGAATATCGTTTTATAAATTTCCGAAGTTATAACGAAAAATGTCAGTTTTCTTTTTCTTTTACAAACATCAGAAGGGTTTTTTTTTAGAAATGAATGTTTGGAATTTTTTGTCGGGATTTTAAAAAATACTTCCGAAACATCCGATACCTTAAATCGAAACGCTACCGAAAATACAACATTTTAATCATATTAGTAAAAGTCAAGCTCCAGAAATTATAACATTCGAACGGTTAATTTTTCAAGCGTAAATTCTGATCAGTAACGAGAAAAAAACGATGAAAAGAAAACTAAATTTCCAAAATTTTATGAGGCACACTCGAAATTGAGATCCAAAATTTCAAAAGTAGTAATTTTCATAGGGGCCATTTTTATATATAAGAATTACTATATATATACACATATATGAGAGAGAGAAAGAAAGGGAGAAAGAGTGAGTGGGAAAGGAGAAATTTATTTATAATAATAATGTTTAATAAAAACTTTAAACTTTTCTGGCGCCGGCACGCAGGCCTCCAATACATCAATTTTGAAGTAAATTTTTTTAAACTTAGTATTATTTAGTGTCTGGAAAATAAAGGAAAAACTTCATCTGTACCAAGAAAAATCAAATAATAAATAATAAATTGAAAAAGGAAGAATATAGTTCTAGGTACTCGCACTAATACACATGCACGTATAAACACTATTACAGTCATTAAATTTAAAACAGATATATGTGTTACTTAAATTAACGCAGGAGCTTTCAATAAATAAATATACCACACACACATATATACATATATATATATATATATATATATATATATATATGTATATATATATATATATATATATATATATACGTGAGTCCATGTATGCATATATATATATATATATAAATGTAATCATCATCTCGTTGCGTCTTTGATTTCCAAAGATTGCATACACTAACATTATATACAGTTAAATCGAATATCCCTATAATCGTCTGCTTTTTGTGGCATCCACTATGTCCTTAACGGTTTTTGACTCCATTCCTGATAGGTATTATCATTTCCAGTCTGAGGCTTCCTTTCGATTTTCCCCCTGTATAGCCATCGTGAATAATCCTTCCTCTCTGATTTTGTGTGCGACATATTTTCTTTTCCTCTTCACTCTTCACGATATAATCTACCAGAATCATTTTTTTCATTGCGCTTTTTTGTAAAACTTCTTTATTTGTTTTTCTTCTCTTTCCATGAAGTTCGCCACATACGTCTGAGCGTCCACATTTCAAATGCGTTTAATTGTTTTATACATTCCGCATTTAAAGTCCATGTCTCTGAGGCATATTTCGCTACAGACATTACATAGCATCGATTAATTCTCATTTTCGCATCCATTTTTATTTTCCGATCGTTTAGTATCGCTTGAGGCTACGCCTGTTTCGCCATTCCGATGCGCGATTTAACTTCTTTAATAGGTGAACAGAGCTCCCAAATATCTGAACTCTTTGACTGTCTCTATCGTTTCCTCTTCAATCTTTATCTTTAGGCGTGACTTGCTACTAAGTATTCGCGTAAACCTCATCATTTTAGTTTTTGCAAAATGTTGATTTTCAATCATAATTTCTTCCCCTATCGATTCAATTTAGTCACGATATTTTGCAGCTCTCCAGTTAAGTGTGCAAGTAATACTTTATCATCTGAGTAACTTATGCATCCTATCGTGTATCCGTTAAACCTAACGCCAACATTTTTTATAATCGCATTCTTCATGATTTCTTCTAGTATATAAAACTGGCATCCATGACCCACTCTTGTTGTTGGACATCTTTTAGACGAGAGTTCGTCTTGTACTCTGACGCTCGCGGTATGTTCCCAATATATTGCTTTAATTATCTGCAAGTCTTTATTATCGATATTGTACTTTTGCAATATCTTTATCAGTTGTCTGTGCTTTTCAAACGCTTTTTCGTAATCGACAAAACACGCAATCACATCTCGACCAATGTTAAGCGACCGTTATATGATTATCTTAAATGATGCTAGGGCGTCTCTGGCGCCTATTTTAGCGACAAATCCATACTGCGTATTACTGAGCTGCGTGTCCAGCTTTCGCTCAATTCTCGTGTTAATTATTGAGAGAAGTATCTTTAATGCAATTATCCGATACTGGCTTCATGCGTGGGACGATGTTTTCTTAGGGATCATATAAGTCTTTTGAAATTATCAAGTATTTTTCCTTCATCGTATATCCTATTTAGCAGCATTAACAATTGATGTTTGTATCCAGATGTTGTGTTCTTGAGGGTTTCAAGTGGTATTTTCTCATCTCCTGTGACTTTGTCATTTCTTACTTTTTTTATCGCATTTTCCAGTTTCCACATTTCTATTTTCGGTGCACCTTCTGTTGTTCTATCATCGATTTGTTACGGTCAATTTTCATCGCAGTAAAGTTCCGATATGTATTATATCCATCTCTTCTTTATTACCGCAGTAATTTCCATTCTTGTTTTTAATCTTTGCTATTCGTTATCCGTTTTTCTTTTTCTGTTGTTTCATCATATTCTTCATTTGAACATGCATTTCTCTTGCATTGTTCTTTTTCTTCAACTCCTCAATTTCTTCGCATCTTTCTTCTAAACATTTTACTTTGGCTTCTGTACATTTTCTAATTATTAGTTTATTTAGTATTTTATATTCATAATCTCTGTTCTTGATACTTCTTTCATTTATCATATCTATGATTACCCGAGATATCCAACGTTTGTGATTTCTTCTCTTTCCTTTTGGTATTGCTTTCTTCATAACATTTATTACTGCTCCTTTCAATCGTTTCCAGTCTTCCTCAATGGTCACTATTTGATTTGACATAGTTTACGAAAAGAGATTGGTTTCATTTTATTAGGTGGGTTTTGTCTGCTCCAGAACAAGTATCGTGTATTCGAAATCCCTATTGTTGTTATAGCAGTTGCAAACTAGATTATTCGAACCAAATCACCGAAAACAATTTTTATATATATATATATATATATATAGAAGAATTGCAATCTGGTTGATGTAGCCAATAAGCAAATGGAATGTGAACTATGACAGGATGGGAGATGTCATTCAACAATGACACTCTGAACTACCTCTGCAATCATTTAAACCGTCGGGGAAGATCTAGAGGTATGCGATAGTTTAATCTGCGAGGGCCATTGGCGTGATTTAATACATCTATCTAGTTACAGTGACACTCTAACCTGTGCAAGTAATCTCTACTGCAATTCCGAACTACTTCTTGTACATTTGGTAAAATTTTCATTGATTGAGTTCGCTGCACCATTTTAATATTCCATATTGATGCTGTCCCCCACAGTGATATGCCATATGTCCACACCGGCTTAATAACTGCTCTGTAAAGCAATAATTTCGATTTGGTAATTCTGAAGTTTTGCCCAGGAGCCAGTACATGTTCCGCAGCTTAAGTGTTATCTCTTTAACTTAGATCCAGGATGTATAGTGAGAACAATGACTCTCGAGTCAGTTCCATATGGATATGCAATAACGAGACACTTAGTGGACGATAAACTGAGAAAATGTACACATATTCCGAACGCGAGGGAAGTTTCGCCATGTCGAATTTCATTATAATGTTTGATTATTAATTAATAGGGCAACACCGCCCGATATTCGGTCCGAGATGATTTTTCTGGTAATTTAACGAATATCGTGAATCGAGTTTAGTTACATTTTTTTCTTTTTTTTTTTTTTGTTAAAATATTTCTTTCGTGAATTAACCATACGTACATAAATAAATAATATATAAGTTCGGATATAGGTAAATAAAAGTGGATACAATGTAGTACCGTTTGCGCTTGTGATGTTCGCTACGGTACACTTTGGAAATTTTCGTTTTGCTATATATGTTCATATTTACCGGGTGGATAGTTTAATTATCGTTAGACTTTATTTCGATTTAGTCGAAAAATATATTTTCTAGATGTGAAGCTTTTATAGCGGAATTTTGTATAGGACTTGTTTACTAGCTGAATAGGATTAATACGAAATATTTTAAATCATTCCGGTGCAGGTAAGTATAATAGGCGTAATGAAGGTAATCAAGAATTTAAAAACTGGACGAATACACGCTTTGAAATAGGTATAATATAGTAAAAAGTTGAAACTTTATAGTAAGCCTTATTCGTACGGGTTCAATTTATTCTCTAGACACATGAGTATGCACATACATACACACACACACACACACACATATATATATATACATGTTAGGAATACTTCCTAGTTAGTTATTTATCACGCTGTGTTTTTAATAGCGGGTTGCTTGGAAATTTATATTTCATTCGGGGGAAAAAAGGCCTGTATAATTTTATATAAAATTTACATTTCACAGACTATACCCGACGATAATTTCATTTACCACTTTCCGGCTCATACACGCACCTTGCTTAAATTTCAACGACTAGTTCGTTCATTATATTCATTTCATTACATTTTGTTTTTGTACTTTTTCAACGTCATCAACATTTCCATCTCCTATTCAGGAGATCTGCGCTACGTTGGTTTATTATAGTTGCCTCTACCTCGCCATTTGTATCGTTTCCAGTACTGACTTTCTTCTATCGATCCCCGTAAATATATTCCATCCTCGTTTTTCTTCCTCTTGTTTTATGTTTCCTTCTATCGCAATCGTAAAAAGATCCTCTTCTCGGATATTACGTCCGAATGTTTTTTTTTTTCTTCGTTAATTCTACTTAGTAAATTTGACTTTACATTTATTAAAATAATTTTTCCTTCCACCATATTCTGCGCATTCATTTACCACATCTCGAAGGCGTTTATTTTCTTTTTATTGTTCTTGTCCATATTTCCGACAACTATAATATTTCTGACATATTCTAATATTTATTTCAATATATATTAATTCTAAATATCTTCTCTTAGTTGTGTCCTCTGCATCAGTTTCCTTTCATTCCACCGGATACTTTCGTTATAAATGCGGAACCAGTTCTTATCAACTATTCGCACTTGTTACAATCTATTTCGCCGTTTTGTTTTTTTGTTTCTTTTTTAATTTATATTATTACATTTAAAAAAAAAAAAACAGAATAAATATTTTCCATTTTTCATTTTCGTTTATAAATATTACCTAAAAACATAACGCTCATTATTTTAAAATAATATTTATGATACGTAATTTGATTTTTATTCCTTAAATACATTCTTTGTAACCGCGCAATCACAGATATTTTTTTACATATATATATATATATATATATAAAAAATCAATTGAAAATTAGTTAAATCACTAATATTTATTTTCTTAAGGAAAACACAAAGCTTTTCGGAATTTACGCCATTATCAAGTGAAAAATTTAAAAAATCATAATTTTAAAAATATAAATTAAATATAATTACTTAAAAATATGTGATGGTAATTGTGAAAATATGATCCAAAAATGATGTCTGCTTCTGTCGGTCTATTTTTTTGATTTGTTGAAATTTAATATCAATATATTTGTTTATTAATTTAGTTTTTTTATATTAATTTTTCTTCAATATTATTTTCCTGATTCTGTAAAAGTTGCATACTGTTGGAATTTTAAATTTTTCATTTACTATTGCGATGTATGATGTCCAAACGTAAAATATAAAATATAAAAATATACAACCACAAAATTTTTAAAAAACACAATTTTACAAATAAAATGAAAATAAATATTAAAAATCTGATAATGACCGTGGTGAACAACACAATCAACTATCAATATATAAAATTTACAAAACAATAGCCAGATAATAATTTAAACATTGAAAAATATTTTATTATATAATAAAAATTAATAGCCAGTAAAATTACAACATATTTTACAATATACTTTTTAAAATTAATTCTTCATCAAAATTTACCATTGAATTTAATAAACTATTTTTATTTTTATCCCTTTCTTTTATAATTTCCATTTTTTCAATTAGTTTTCTTTTTTTGTAGTGTTTTTCTATATGTAAAATTTTATAATTCAGATTAATATTATTTATTTTATGTTCTAATTCTATATATATATATATATATATATATATATATATATATATATATATATATATATATATATATATATATTGAACCACATATCTATTCTTCTTCTATGTCCTTTATACCGCGAAGATATTTGACGACATCATGTGACAACATCTACTATAAAATCGTATCTACTTTTTCTCGCAGATGTAACCAACGTGATTTAAGTTTTTTGTTTTATTCCATCTGTCCATCGAAAAGAACACCTTCCTCGGTTTCATTTAATATATTATTATTATTCTCATATGTATTTTTAATTCGTTGTAATTTTTTATCATAAATTTTAATATTTTAATTACTAAATTTTAATCACCTCTTACCACTACTAATAATGAAACAAGTAGGGTTGTTACAATATGTATATATATAAATGCATTAATTTTTTGGTCATAAAGTTTAACTTGACATCATGTTAGTTATTTCGTACAGAATCTGTCTATTTCCGGTTATCTATTAATGTAGTTATTTCTATTAACTTATTTTATATTTTTTTAATTTTCGCCGAACGCATAAAATTACAGATGTTATACAAAAGAGAACACATGTTTTTTCGGAAGTAAATGTATAAATCATTACAGTCATTTCGTCTGCGATTGCTTCGGAACATTGTACGAAGGGGAATTTTGCGACATATACAGTAAGTAAAAATACGTTCATCGTACAGTAGAACTGATTAATAATAATTTTCTATTCAATATTCCAAACGATACTCATGCAATAAAACTCGAAATTGCGCGTAATTCTAATTATTCAAATAATGTCGAAGTCGACTGTCGAGCATTTCAATTTTGTTTTTAATGAATACGCGGGAGTTTCCTTTTTTATATATATATATATAATCAGTACGACATATTTTTAAACGAAGTCCGAATATATCGCGTACATATATTCGCTGTATTATTACAGACACACACACTCACCCATCATCGATTAAATTGAAAGTATCGATTTCGTTTATAAAGAACGTTTGTCCCAGCTGTGTTACGTTGAGATTATTAAGGGTGTTTCTACACGTGCAAGAGCACTCCACCGCGCAAATAATTAGGGAACAATTACAGGAAATTGAAAAGACGGACAGACACATCGGGGAAAAATCTTTAAAATCAATGATCGAGTGACTGCAAATCATCTGAATGTAGGAAAATATTGGGGGAGGCTTCGATACGATAAATAAATAAATTCGGGAAGCTGAAATATAGAAAATTATCACGCCTAAGAAAGGAAATTTGTATATATATGTATATATATATATATATACTTCTTCAACTGTACTGCGTTAATTCGCAATTTAACACAATCGCTTTATACAAAAATAATTGTGTCCGACGATCGGTATTACATACTAGTCGATGCGTCAGAATTTCATATCTGCACGATATTACAAATTTATCCAACCTTAAGAATTACATATTTTGAAAAACTCGCTAATAAATTCTTTACTCAAAATAATAGTATACATTTCATCCCTTATATATACGTTTTAAAGAATTGGTAATAACCAATTTCTTTGTCGAAATCCTCTTTTACCGTTGACCGTCAGATCATCATTTATCATTTGATAAAGTACTCGTTTATATCTAAGTGCAGATAATACCTATTGACGTTTTCTACAAATGCTCCCACTCTCTCGCTTTCACTATTATTATTAAGCATATGTTTCGAGCTATCTGTCAAAATTCTATGTCCAAGTTTTTTATCCAATCCTAAGGTCTCTGAGTTCCTTCCATCCGCCAGCTAATGCCCGCGTTGGACACTTATTCATGATATGGTCTATTGCTTGGAAAGCTGCTCCGTAGTCGCAGTTGATGCTATCTTTAAGTCCCCACTTCTTTAACATGTAGTTATTTCTACCATGATGGGTCCTCAACCGGTTCAATTTAACCTATTGTTTCCTCGGTAAATCGAATCCTGGGGGTCTTTTGTTTGGATCGGGGATCAATTTATGATTATCTATACCTTTTCTGGTCCAAGTTGGGACCACTTATCTTCTGCTGAGGTACTTTTTTCAATAAGCTCTTTAGCTGTTTCGTAGGCTGGTTTCCTCGATTTATGTCGTTTGGGTGCGCTTATATCTTGATTTATAGGCATATCAGCTACTGTTAGATGCCTTGACCATTCAGTTCTTGTGGCTTCTTCACTTTTTATATATAGTGGAATAATATTACACAATACTGGAAGCTATTCTTGTAGAGGTAGATTTTCGTGTTCCTGAGATTATCCTTATAGTTGTATTTAGTTCTACACCCACCTTCTTTACATGTGCGCTGTTTATCCAGGCAGAAGCTGCATACTCCGCCACTGAAAATGCCAAGGACAAAGCTGATATTTTAAGTACCGTTGTGCTTGCTCCCCATGTAGTTCGCGCCAACTTATGCAGTATGTTATTTCTTGTTTTTATCTTTGCTGCAGTGCCCTCCAGATATCTGCGAATCTAAGTTGACGATCCAAGACTATTCCAAGATATCTTGGATGTTGCTCATATTTTAAAACCACGCCATTGAGCATGATGTTTAACTTCATCCTTGCAAGTCGGGTATTAAGATAAAAACATGAAGTTACAGTCTTGTAAGATTTAGTTTAAGTTTCCAACTTGTGAAATATTCCGCCATGATACTTAAATCTTGTTCCAGATTTTGTTCTACTTCATTTATGCTCCTATCTTGTATAGCAAGAGCCATGTCATCTGCATTGATAAATTTCCTGGCTTTCGTGGTGGGTAGATCTGAAATATACAAATTAAAAAGTACTGGCGCCAGAACTGATCCTTGAAGAAGTCCATTTTTCAGATATATTTTCTTACTTTCTTCCTCTTGCAAGGTTACAGTAAATTTTCTGTCGTTTATCATTTCATTTAAAAGGGCATACATCGTCTGACAGGGAATGATTTCCAAGAATTTGGCTAACAACCCCTTCCTCCAGACTATGTCATATGCTGATGAAAGGTCAATGAAAACCACTCCGGTTTTCTTACTCATCTGGTATCCTTTCTCTATGTGTATAACCAGTGCATTTATTTGATCCGTACAGCTTCTTGAGGATCTGAACCCCGCTTGTTAAATGGGTATTTTCTTATTAATAGCTTCATACACTCGGTTGTAAAGGATTCTTTCTAAGAATTTATACACTATGCAGTAATATCGGTCTGTAATTCTCAGCTAGCGTATGGTCTCTCCCAGGCTTTGGAATTGCTAATACCTTAGCGGTCTTAAATTGTGATGACAGTCTGCCTTTATCGATAAACTCAGTAAAAAGTTTACTAAGCCATTTGATGGTATCTTCTCCAAAGTGCTTTATAAACTCAGGGAATATCATATCTGCTCGTGCAGCCTTCCGTATTTTTATTTTTTTGATAGCTGCCAAGATTTCTTCAGCATTAACTGGGTTAGCGTATGGCGATTTTGGTTGGACATCCTTCTTTAGTTTGTTTAGTTTAACTACAACTTGTGGATATTGGTGCTTTTTGATGTTTGGACCATTTTTTTGGAGATTACATCTGGGGTTCATTGAAGTGTCTTTCCTTTCTATGTACTCATCTCCAGATAGCTAGTTTTCCGGAAATCGAGCTCCTCCATTAGCGTGGACTATTTGTTTCTCCTTTCTTGATCTAGAGCCTTAAGAAGTTCATTTGCTTTGTCTTCGTTTTCTGTCTTCTCTTCTGGTATTCTTTATAGCGCTGTTCACATTTTGCGTTCCACCCTGGAATGTACTTTGTTCTGTAACATCTTGGTATACATTTCCTTGCACAGTTAACTACAAGCTGAATCTGTCATAGTTTTTTATATATGATTTGATCCATCTCATGCTGTCATCTAAGGTTTTAGTGAATTGTTTCTAGTTTGCCTTCTTAAAATTCCATCTTGGTTCTTCTTTAGTTTTAATTGATGGAATTGTAAAACCTAGATGTATTAATAAGGTCTATGCTGGCTTTTTGTAAATTGCATGATTACTTCTTTAACGGCGTGGATTGGTTGTACGTCCTTATCCTTGGTAATAAAGCAGAATGCATATGTAATATATATATATTATTGGGATTCCCTTACAGACAGCTACCCAAAATGATACTCTACTTACTAACTCATATTTCTATAAACTCGGAGAACTTCTCTAGAAATATCGTAAAACTTTTCGAGAATCACATTTTCAAGCATATACAAAAAACCTTATATGCTTGAAAACTACGTGATTGTTGAAAAGCTTTCTTCTTCTTTCTTCTTCTATGTGCCATACTCAAGAGAGCGTAGGCGGTCACCAATGTGCCAACTAGATCTTACGTTGTCTTGCATCTGCCATTAATTGTTGTATTGAAGATGCGCCGGTCCAGTTTTTGATATTTTTCAGCCAATCTGTCCTCCTTCTTCCCGGACTTCTTATTCCTTCTATCTGTCCTTGTATAATAATCTGTAAAATTTCATACTTTGCACCTCTAATGATATGGCCAAAGTATGACACATTTCTCTTTATAATAATATTCTGTAATTGTCGATCTGTATTCGCCTTCTTTAAGACATCTTTATTGGATATTTTTGCTGTCCAAGGTATCCTCAGCATCCTTCTATGTATCCACATTTCCACAGCTTCGTATCGGTTAAAATGTTTTTTATTTAGAGGCATAGCCTCAATACCATATAACAAAATTGACTGGATATAACATCGAACTATATCTTGTCTTATCTTCAGACTATGCGATCTATCACATAATAATTGTTTCATATTATTGAAGGCTACTCGTGCGTAACTGCACCGTGCTTTAACCTCGGCATCCACATCGAGACTACTAGTGACATAGCAACCCAGATATTTAAATCTATTCACTTTTCAATAATTTCATTATTAACGGTTATTACAGCGCTATTAATTTGTTGTTTACTAATCAACATCCACTTAGTTTTCCTTGTATTTATATTTAGACCATAGGTTTTGCCAACGTTATCAAATTTTTGTAGCAGTCGTTGTAGGCCTTGATGGCTGTCTGCTAATATGACCGTATCATCCGCGTATCAGATATTATTAATAATTTTTCCGTTAATCTTAATTCCATACGTTTGGTTTATTATGGCTTGCCGGACAATCTGATCCGCATATAAGTTAAATAACAACGGGGATAATACACAAACAACCCTGTCGTACGCCTCGTTTAATTTCAAATTTAACTTTTGACTCATTTTTGCCAAGTATTAACTCAGCTTCTTGATTCTAATATAGATATCTTATAATCTTCAAATCTCTGCTATCAACGCCTATATTCCGTAGCATTATTATCAGTCTATCGTGCTTTACATTGTCGAACGCCTTTTCGTAATCGATGAAACACATAAAGACGTCTTTATTCATCTCTCTGGTTTTTGTAGAGTTATTCTTAATGCCGCCAATGCTTCTCTGGTTCCATAACCAGGGCGGAATCCAAACTGCGTTTCCGATAAATCTTGCTCGCATTTCCTTTTAATCCTATGGTAAATAATTCTCAGAAAAATTTTCAGTATATGATTCATCAAGCTGATTGTTCTGTAGTCACCACATTCTCTAGGATATTGCTTTTTAGGAATCAGAACAAATGAAGATTTCAATCATTCTGAGGGGATGTTGCCAGAGATATAGACACTGTTGAAAAGAATTGTTAAATCTTTTATATGCTCTTCTTCTAATAAGCGGAATAAATCCCCTGGTATACGGTCCGGCCCTGTTGCTTTCCTGGGATGCATTAGTTTAATTGCATGCATTATTTCTGATTCCATAATCATAGGTCCATCGTCTATAGAATATCGCCGCCAAGTGGTGTTACTTCGATCATCGTGGAACAGTAAAGATATCGTTTCCAAATATATTTTTTGGCGTCTTCATCAACAACAGGGACACCACGATCATCTGTCAATCTTATAACTCCGTGTTTAAAAGTTTTACCTGTTACCGCCTTAATGTTCTTATGCATTTGGAAAGAATCGTGTTTCTCCTGTAAAGCCCTTATTTCTCTACATTTTTCTTCCATCCATGCGTTTTTTGCGCATCTAATTTCCTTCTTAATTTGTTTATTTAACGCGGTATACTTATTTACATCTTTATTCTTATAGTTTCTTCGTTCGTTCATCAATTCCAGTATTTCATTTGTCATCCATATCTGCTTTCTAGTTATGTCACATGTTAAGTATTTATGACAAATTGTTTGCATAGTTTGGTTGAAATGTGGCAATGTTAAATGCGCAACTGAGTCCTTTTCCTTAAGCTTTCTTAATCGGGCATTTATCTCTTGCGATATCTTTTCTTTTACTTTTGGTAGTCTTAATTTAGTTATGCCCAGAGTTCTACATCTATTCGGCGTTCTAATTGCTTTAAATCTTAATCTAAGTTTCGCAACTAACAAAGAATGATCCGAATTAATATCCGCTCCTGGGTAAGTTGAAGCTTTTATAACCGCGTTCTTAAAACGCTGATTAATTAGAACATAATCAATTTGATTTCTCATTAGATTCGCTTCGTTGTCTCCAGGCGATCTCCATGTATATAGGCGACGTTTTGGTAACTTAAACCATGTATTTGCTATGACTAGATTATTTTGTTCACAAAAATCGAACAGTTTATCTCCTCTGTCGTTGCTGTCGCCTGGTCCAAAAGATCCAATTGAGTGGCCTCGTTTACCACATCCTACTTTAGCGTTAAGATCACCCATAATTATTAGCATATCTTGTTTGTGAAGCTGTATAATTCCTCCAGAAGTTCATCATATTTGGACTCGGATGTTGGCATATAAATTTGCAGGAGATTTATCTTGCATTTTGCGCCTTGAATTTGTAGCATCATGATACGTTCCGAGATAGGTGTAAAGCTTATGACATGTTGCTTAATACTTGATGAAACGATTATTCCCACACCATTGCTTGGCCGAAGGTTTTGGTTCTCGTATCCCGAATAGTAAAATGTTCCGTCATTTTGTTGACAGATACCTGTCCCCGGCCATCTGTGTTCACAAATACCTAAAATGTCTAATTTCAACCGTTTCATTTCCAGAATCGCATTATTAACTTTTCCAGCTCCATATAACGTTCTCACGTTCCACGTACCAACGTTGTAAGTCTGGTGTTGCACATTGGTGACTTTACTAGGGATATTTCCAGAATCTACGACACGAGTGTTCCCTCCTGCAGAGTTCCATGCCACTGAGGGCATGGGGGAACTCGAGTCTACCTGCATTACTGCAGAAGACCGCCTGTTGCCTGACATTCTTTTTAGGGAATGTCCCACAGGTACAGCAACTTTATTTTTATCTTGTCGCATCATATTTACCGGAATAATAATATACGGTGGTGGTTTCCCGTTGCCTTCCACCGGATTTTCTGTTAGGGTTTACTCCCTTAGCCTTTGGATAAACATCCTAACCGCAAGGCAGCGGTTTTGTTTTCTGTTAGGGTTGTCTCCCTTAGCCTTTGGATCAATATCCTAACCGCAAGGCAGCGGGCTGTTATTGAGGAGGTAACGATTTTAGGCTTTTACGGCGACCTAAACCCGCCGAGGGAGAGATAGTCACAGGATTTTTGCAGACTTTTAATGGACAGGTCCTCAAGCTGTCCATCTGCATCCTCGTGTCTCCTACCCTGCCACTACTGGAATCGTCTGCTCGAGACTTTCTACCAGTAGCCGCTGTTGGTCCGCGACTGTTTATTCGACTGACGTCTTATTCACAGCTAACCTACATATCTGTAGGCCATTCCACTATCCGCCACTTGTGGACGCGCCCCGTTCCGGTTACAGCTCCGGACCCTGGAAGGTACAAAGTACCCCCCAGGGGGGTGAAAAGCTTTGCATTAATAAAAACTTTTATAGTGATTAACTTTGTTTTTATTTCGTTTTGTTAATTCATAAAATCACTACTCTTCAATACATCGATATTAATAAAAATGTAAAATTTCATTAATATCTGCAACCCTTACATCGGAAATTATTTAAGATAAATATTGTCACGGTACAGTTGTGAACATTTGGTATTTTTTGTTGCGTACTTGTTGACGAGTTCGGTGATATTGAGCATTTTTTAAATTCAGTCGATAATAATTTATCTAAGTCAACCGATCGCAGCCATTGTAGTAAGCGAATAATTTTCTCATATTTGAAGTTTAGATATCAATCTTTCTGTTCCCGATATTGCGAGAGATAACGTTAAAAAAATAGTTTTATAGCTATTAGAACGACAGGAATAATATACAAAATTGTCATAATGGACATATTTTTAAATATATATCGGCGAATTAAATATTCCAAAAAGTTGATGTATTAATTTAAAAAAATTCATTTCAATCAACTTATCATTTTTCATGTTTCCACGATTGACTTAGAATGTAAATTACTTCCAAAAGCTCGGGGCATTCCGTACCATTAAATCTGCGGACTTAAAGCTAGAGGCCGCTGATTACAGTATATCCCAGACGGATTAATATATATATATATATATATATATATATATATATATATATATATATATATATATATATACACTTACTACAAATATATGCACCGACTGCATCAGCTCATGACGATGAAATTGATTTGTTTTATGAAGATCTACAAAATATTATAAATAGAATCAGTCAACGTGGAATATAATGGCACGATAAACAAACGAACGTCTCGATCATTAAGCGTCTTAATATAGATAAACGATTGTCACAAGACATACGCGATAAAATGCACAAATTTTTCGGTCATATAATGCGTGCACGAGACTTAGACAGGACACTAGGAAGAATGAACGGACATAGAAGAAAAGGTCGGCCAATGACCCGATGGACGAAACAAATATGCCGACGTGTTAAACTGTCAATACCAGATTTGGTACACTCGGCAGATGATCGACAACTGTGGAGGAATTTGATTGCTACATAATGGTCACGACGGTCAATTATGATCAATATACGACTGTAGATATATATATATATATATATATATATATATATGACTTAGAATGTAAATTACTTCCAAAAGCTCGGGGCATTCCGTACCATTAAATCTGCGGACTTAAAGCTAGAGGCCGCTAATTACAGTATATCCCGGACGGATTAATATATATATATATATATATATATATATATATATATATATATAAAGCGAGTGGACGAATGTGGGGGGTCTAAAAATCGAGTATTTTCGCGCCTAAAGGGTAAACCCTGACAGAAAATTTAGTGGAAGTCAACATGAAAATGGTGCCTGTAATACAAATCAATTATTGTATAATGGTCGTACGCAATATGACGCAACCATCAATTTTCGATAAAAATAAGACAATTTCTACCTATTCGTTTTGATTACTTATTTTAGGAGCGACGTATTTGACACTTCGCGGATCGTCGTATGTATCCTACCGTGTTTACGACTGGAAAGATAGAGTACATTCCTTTAGGAATATAATCAGTTTACAATTCAAGGTAAGTTATCAGCGCTTAATTTTCATCAGTTAATGACTTCATTTAATTTACACATTTTGATAAGATTGTATATTTATATTCTACTATTTATAAAAGCGCTAAAATTTTCCCATCTAACACGCACAAACGTTAATCCTAAATAAGTCGGCCTAAATATAAAACATTGAACCTATATAAATTGCGTAAACGTGTATACGTAAGACATCAGGTATTTATTGAACTACCATAATGGAATTAATTCAACGGGCAAACGCTGAAACCTATACAGATGTCGAAATAATTAATGAATTACCTACCGCCCTTTACACACAGGTATTAATATCTAATACGCCTAACGTCTCGAACAAGGATGATTCGAATGTGAAAAGATCAGTTTTGTGAAATCAAAATACTACTCTGACAGGCCTTAAGAAAATTTAACGTTCATGCAATACTTCGCACAACTGTGAAATTTAAAGAAATAGAAATCGGACAACTATTTGGTATATACATTCAGACGGGCATTGTGAAAATGCCAAACATAAACATGTATTAGTCAGTCGAATGCAGAAATCCTCCCGTTGCAGATGTACTTTCTAGAAATCGTTTCAACCATATATCACGATGTTTCCACATCTCAGATAGTAGAAAATAACGTCCAAAGGTAAATCCGCACCATGAAAAATTATTCGAAATTCGACCTCTTTTGGATTCGTTTTATTCAAATATACGTAGAAAATTTCACCTGAAGTGTACCATACATTGGATGAACAAATGATTCCATTTAAAGTGAGGAGTCATATCTAAAGCAGTATTTAAAAAATAAATCGCACAAATAAGGTGATTTCAGAATGTATATAGAGAAAAATGGAAAATATCTGTAAAGAATATAATCTGGGATTTTCAACTGAACATTAATTATATATATATATATATATATATATATAAGTCGAAGTTTCATCGGACATATTTGGAAAGATATAACTCGTCGAGTGACAGTGTGGATTTGCAACGAGTGTACGAAACTAAAAAACTTGGTACACTAATGGATCATAATTTGAATTATAGTAAACGCCATTTGAATATAATGGAGAAATTAAGGAAATTAAATAATCTTTTCACTATTTCAAGCAATACATTTCTGCACAACGATTATTATGCAGATTGTACCTAGTATCGTACCAACCAGTATTATTCTACGAGATTATACACTAGGGTAAGGCTGCAAAATATTACATGAACCCAATCCTATTTTCACAAAGATCATTGTTGTTGAAAAACTTGTTCCGGAATGAATTCGCCCACGGAAAGATGTTACTTACTGTATTGCAATTATACGAATCGCAGTTATTGAAGTTCGTTAATAGACACGAGTACACATTTTTAATTTAAGACCAGAATGGCTAACGAAGTCGCTCCGTTGTGTAACATTTCAATAAAACACGTTTAAAGAATCAAACGAATTATTGCGGGAGTCGTGCTTTTCTCAATAGTTACATAACGAAACAAGAATAGATTTACTTAATTATAAACGAAGATGTAAATTACTTACATTAAGTTACATTTATGAAGATTGGAAACATTAACAAATGTTTCGCAAGGATAAATTTAAATAAAATCAGTTCACTATGGACGAGATCTTTATAAACTTTTGTAACAGACTATTAATTATATGTTTGAAATTAACTTTTACAATATATATATATTATAACGTACTATCCCGTCGTGGTTGTCGGCCAATTTATAACGTAATTAACCTATGAGAGGATCGCCACTTTATTACGTTCCACCTAAGAGAGCGAGGTACATATACTCTGTGATTGCGGACAATTTGTAACGTTCTCACAAAAACCTATCTTTGGTAGAGCTATGAACTTGTAGGCTGGTAATGTACCAGATGAAGCTAAGTAAGAAATGCCGCAGTCGCCAGCACAGAATACTGTGCAAAAAAAAATATTTATTTATTTTATTCACTGGAAACTAAGCTTCTTGGCGTGGAGCCAACAACTAACAAATTTCCCTACGGAATGACTAGCCTACGTTACGAATTTAATACTATTTATTTTACTTATTATGATGGTTATTTTAATTTTACATGATTCAACATAAAAACAATTTGCTAACAATTATTCACATTTCCATATAACATAATTCACAAAATATATACATAAAATTCATTAAGACGTACAAAGAAAATATCAAATATAAAATAACGTAACCTGATGGTACCACCGGTGAGATCGATGGCGGCTTTTAAATCTTGGTGACTTATCCGATATTCCGCTCGTTATATCTCCGCAGTAAGATAGTATTCAGCTGTTCGGAATTATTTTTTACTATTTTAAATTTAATTCATTATTTTTATTTTATTTGATCGCGGATGAATGTATTATGTGATATATTATTATTATTATTATTACAAGCAATTATTCTCTTTATTATTCCGTTCGATCTGGAAACAGACGAGCAGTTCGATCGATTTACAACCTTTCGGACGAAGGTACGATCTCTTCCTAACAACGATACCGATTATTATATTAACCATATACGCTTATCTTTATAAGGCACGTGTATCTTATACATATATATACATAAAACGCGATTATCGGTTGCTGGCTCCACACGCGACTTGTTTCCTGAAATTTCCCCGTTAATCTGGGATTGATATGTTCTACTTGTAACTTAATAGACGGATAATACCGATATATATATATATATATATATATATATATATATATATATATATATATATATATCTACTAATACGTCTCGCACGAGCCAATAACCTTCGCTAACCTGTATTATTTTCCAAAACTTATTTTATTTATTTTTATTTTTCTTATTTATAATAAATTTCTACAATACCCCCTAGTTATTAACACGCCATAATATATATATTTTTCGTATAGTGAGAAAGAGACAAACATCATATCTGAATTAGATTTTTCATAACATGTACTAGTGTTTGAATGCATGTTCTTCATGTATGGATGCCTTATGTCTATATTCGTTAGTGGAGAAGTTGTTTTGTCTGCTATGTGTGTTTATTGATATTGATGAAGTCTACCTATATTGGCGATACACTTGCTCATTGTTGTACAATTTTATCTATATAGAATTGTTTATATCGATATATATATATATATATATATATATATATATATATATATATATATATATAATTATCTTATTTCATTTATTTTTCACTTCGTAAAACATTGATTATGTTTATGTAAGTATATTACTATGGGTACGCCTTTCTTATAATTAAATACGTACGTAAGTATGATTATATCGCGTTAACATTTAGAAATGTATTTATATCTGGTGGTCCCTGTACTTGCGCAGTTTTTAGCCGGATTTGGTAAATAGAGCATATTTCGATTATATAGCTTTATGTATTATATTTTACTTCGTACTCAACATGTGCTGTTTTCCAAATAAAGCCTGATATGATTTGATGATTACTATTATTGTTAAATGTGAAGGGTCAGACGTAATTATCGAGCTCATTATTGTTCGCGAAATTAAACCACAAAATTTCGAATCTACTACGCGTAATGTACAAAAGTGAAATTATCTCAAAAAGTTCGCCTTTCTTTCTTTTTTTAATCTACACTATCTCTGTCTTTTTTTTTTAATACAGATAGAGACAAAGATTTTCAAAGTCGTACGAAATACTCGCAGAGAAATAGAAATACTAAATTTTCGAAATTCGTAACGAAAGTTAAGCCAGCTAGAAAGATTTCTTAATGTCCCGTCCGTAATAACGAAATTTTAACGACGAACGTGGGTCTAATTTTGACCTTGATAATAAAAATTCGAGTTAGAAATGAAATTACCAAAAATACCGTCGCATTTATTTATAACGGTCGGTGTTTTCTGTTTGCATTTTTCGAATTTTCCATACAAGACCCGAAACGTCTTTTAATAATAATAATAATAGCCTAGAGGAGTCCGTTTCAATTTTTATTTGATTCCGTTCGCAATGTCATAAATTTCTCGGTTTTAATAATTGTTCAGACCTCCCACATCCTTGTTGAAGAGTTTTATGGATCAATTCTAAGCCGTTACGATTATTACAAAAATCTTTTGATTATTATTATTATTATTACTATTATTAATATATATATAGAGAGAGAGAGATAAAAGAATGTCTTGAAAAGGAGACGATTAACGTCCAGTAAATTTATCGCTGATACGTTGTAATTTCCGTTAATAAATCAATATTATTTTTTTATTATCGCATTTTCTTTAATAAAGACGGTATATCCGGATGTATATATATATATATATATATATATATATATATATATATATACACATGGCGAGATGTGACCATTAACTCAAAAAAATTAAAGTGGGCTAAAGAAGTAATATAAATTAATTTCATTCGAAGATTAAACAGTCAAGAAAGTAAATAGAAGGATAGCAATAGGGTGGAAAAAATATTTAGCTTTGAAGGAAATTTTTAATATGAAAACGAGTTCATCATTAAAGCACAAGTATTTAATACATGTATCATACCGGCGATTGCCTATGATTCACAAACATGATCAGGTAATAGAAAGCAAGTAAAAAAGTTACTCATTGTACAGCGGGCGATGGAAAGAAAAATGTTAGGGGTTACAAAATTTGATAAAGTAAACAACAAGGCATTATAAGCACAGTCAAGCGCAGATGACGTAATGGAGATAAATAGACATGGTGCGATCGTGTCATGCGGAAACAAGCAGATAGTTGGGGACCAGAAGATGTATAGAATGGATTCCATTGGATAGGAAAAGGAAGATCAGAAGACCAAAAAGACGATGGAAAGATGATATCGTCACATGTTGGACGCGAGAAGCAAGAGATAGAACGGTTTGGAAGCAAATGGGTGATGGATACATATCTTTAAAGTCAAAAAAAAAAAAAAAAAAACGCAAGAAGCCTCTGCTTAAGTTGGGTTTTAATTATAATTTAATTTTGATTATGTATTTTTGGTGTATTCAAATGAAATAAAGTATTTATATATATATATATATATATATATATATATATATATATATATATATATGTAAAAATGAATAAAAATAACAAGAAAATTATATATCAGTTAATTTACACATATATATAACTTATAATACATACATATATATTTGTATCTTAATCTTATGTTTGTAGGAAGTTCTTTACAAGTGTACTTATATTTAATGGAAACAATCAGGCTAATAAAACATAGTCCCACCATAATCGTGTAATATATCGTTTGTAGTCATTAACTAGAACCTTATAAGTTAAAGACATTATAATTTAGTCTATATTAAAAAAAAAAAAGTTTTGTATATCAACGATAACAATGCTTACCTATTATCAATTTAGTATTATCACTACTAGTAATTATTATTATTATTGCTATGACCATCATTACCGTTATTATTACTGATATTATCATTAATAATAATATATTCTACGTGCGATTATATCTTGTTTATCGCGTTCATTACGTCTATTATTGTGTTCCTCGATATAATTTCGTTCATATTGTATTTATCTATTTATCACGACGTTATCGGATAATCGTTTACGAGCAAAGTTTATCAGCGTTGATATTATAATACCCGACTCTGTATTATTGGTGAGATAAAATCAATTATATTTTATTTTCCAATTATTAATCATTATAATATATTTAATATTTAGAATTATTTCATTATTCGTGAATCAAGATTTAATTTTGGTTTTTACATTAAGTATTCGTTTATTTATTGTGATTTTAATTACAAAGAGACTATGTCGGTGTGTAACAAATGCTCATCTGCTTTACCCGATAATGGGTAATTCGTTACGCGGTTATCTACACTTCGCGTGCGCTAGTTTACAACAATCGAAATGGGCTAAATGTTCGAGAAAAAGTAAACAGGCGTGGCGTTGTATCGCTTGTCGTACCCCCGAAAACAATACAAACACACGAACGTCAGCTGACAAGGAAGAAGATATCGCGTCACTGTTGTCTGATATACGAAACGAGTTGTCCTACGTTCGCAACACGGTTCAAACTTTACAGATTTCCCTGGATGCTAATACTAGGAAATTAGAGGACGCTTTAAGTCATATTAATAAATTAAGCGACGAAAATAACTGCTTAAAGAGCGAAAACCTACTGCTGCAAGAAAGAGTAGCAAAGTTGGAACAATATACTAGGAGCAATAATGTTATTATTAGTAATGTTCCTGTAACTGAGGATGAAAATATCCCGGAAATTGTTAAAAAACTTGGACAATGTACATTACGGACACCGATATCGACTGTTGCCAGCGATTAAAGAAAACGAGTAGACAACAGCAAGCCAATATCGTAGTAGGTTTTTGTCGGCGTTCGTTACGAGATCAGCTGGTTAAGAACGCGAGAAAACATCGAACAAATCATCGTCGTTCGACCGGAAATGCCTACTAACTGGATTGTGTATGTCAACGAGCATTTGACTACGCAGAACGCGAGATTATTGATGGCGGCGAAGACATTAAGGAATCACAATTTTAAGTACGTGTGGTCCAGGAATGGAAGAATTTTTGTCCGGAAGAACGATACATCAGCAGTAATCATGATACAGAATGCCGACCAAGTGGCCAATCTAGCATTGGCCACCGAATCCGGAGAAGAGGAGCGCAGAAATTTATGGCTTTATTATTTAAGTTACAATTTAAGAACGTTCTATGTGAGAGATACGTGTGTATGCCCGTTGGATAGTTTCGATGTGTATGGCAAATGTATAAGTACGTCGATGTGTGTACTGCTTGCTCGCTTGGAAGTATTTGTTTGGTTTTCTTGGTGTGTACAATCATGGTCATACATATAGAATATTGGGAAATTGGTTAGAATGAAAGACAACTTCTTTGGGACTTTAACATTAAATGGCGGGTTTTTCTTATTTTCTTCTTAACGTTGACAAAAGACGGTTACGTGCTCAATTCACAACTTCACCCGGTATTTGATTAATACGTATTTTTTGTTCTATCGAAAGTATTCGATATTCCTAGGCAGTTTCGACTAACATTTGGAAATCATATTCAAACGAAAAGTAAATAACTAGATGCGCGTATTAAAAAACTATTCTGGTTAATGGGCAGAAATAACGTGCTGTCTATCGACAACAAACGCTTATATATATATACTGCGATTTTAAGGCCTGTCTAGACATACGGAGTGCAACTGTGGGGCTGTGCAAAGCCGGCAAATGTAAGAACAATACAGACCGCCCAGAATAAAATTTTTCGACTAATAACAAATTATGTAGCAAATCAGATCATCCATCATGATCTAATTCCATATGTATATGCGAGACCATTAAGTAATATGCACAGAGCCATCCTGCGATTATCTGGTCGCATCCTACGCGTGCGCGAAAATTTATTTCGGTCTAAATCGAAAATAAAATTTCGAATTCGAGAAGTAAAATTTAATCTATGCTAAATTCGAAAAAGTCAAATCGTCGCGATAAATCGCTTTTAATACGAAAATCGTCGTTCCCGATTAACGAAATAAATTTCGACGTCGAAATTAGTCGCGAGCACGATATTTATGCAGTTCCGGAGCATTTGTGAGCTTCTAATTGCTTGTCATTATTAATTAACTCGTACGGAATAATGCCTCAACCTTCAAAGGGAAATCTGTTAAGACTCGGAAATAATGATACAGCTTAAGCTTAAAGGAAACTTACAATTTGTAATTAGGCGATTTCGTTCGGTTTGATAGGACGAAACATACTGAATACATTACCAGTTTCTGATATGATACCGAAATTTCGGTATTACGAAACAATATGTGTAAGCATAATATAAACTGAACGAGAATACGGGGAATGAGAGTCTGAATTAATTATTGCTCGAAATTATTTAACGTATATATATATATATGTGTGTGTGTGTATTAGTTTGTATATAGATGTGTCTATTTATTTGTGTATTTATGTATGTATGTCTATGTTGTAGTTGGTGAGTGTTGTATGAATGTAGTTTATGGTGTATATGTTCATAACTATATACATATATATATATATATATATATATATATATATATATATATATATATATATATATATATATATGTATACCTGTGTATTTATAAATGCTATTATAGTTCGTCGTTTTAATAAACATCGTAGTATAATCCTTACAACTCCCATAGGGATAAAACAATATCATACTATAATAATCTATGTAAATCGAAAATTAAACCAGCCGCGTACGATTCAACTTACTGCAGTATCCAGATAATCTCCGGTATCTGTTCCACTGGTTTGAAATTTTTTCTTCAGGATCATTCGTCACGCAAAAGACGTTGCAATTATGCACGATACAGAATGTTCCGGATACTTTTTTTATCTACATATTAAAAATACAGCTTTCTTAAGCGCGAATGATTAAAAGATTTTAAAAATTACGAGTGACAAACGTCTATAGATCCAAAACCTAATCGATCAGTAAAAATCCAATAAATCGGTTTTAGCTCTGAAACATCGATAACGAGATGACATTTCGATGTTACTAATAAGCGCCAAGTTCTACGACATGCCGTTTAAGCTTTGAAAATGCTGTTAATATACAACTTTACGCGTCGCGGTGTTGTATAGATTTAAATTTTCCGGGGGAAATTCTATTAACTAATCTTGTATTTGTAACTATAGGCTTGTATCTAATCTTCCGCTGTTTGGCTTGAAATGCAATCTTGCGCGACTAATTTTAGCATTTTTTTTATTACGATTTGCATAATACATTCGGTAAAAGTCGCATTTCTTTTATATTCGCGCGTTAGTTAACGAACAGTGTTGCATATATATAATAGCATAGTTTTTTATCGGATTGATGCGATTACATAATTTTAATTTTCAATTATTGTACGACAGTATTTAATTACGGTAATTTTTTTTTTAATAAAAAAAATTCATCCACCGTAGGGTTAACGACATTACGTTTATTGTAACGGCCAAACGTTCGTACTGTATATTTCATTAATATAATAAAATACTTGAACTTTCGCAAGTGGTTTGACTGCACAGTGAACCGTTTTTGTACGAATTATAAGACTGATGAATAATTCAATATTAATTCGAAAACGGGCGATGTTGAACGCGATCTAAATTTTAAAAGTACGAAAAAAGGAATTATTGAGTTCTGGCGAGGCACTTTATTTAAATTGTGAGAATACACACACACATATTTATATATATATATATATATATATATATATATATATATATATATTATATATATATATATATACGTACAAGCATAAGAAGAAGTAGATAAGTATTTATACATGTACATACAAGTTATCGCCATCAGCAAGAAATAACGAAATAAGAAAATAAAATTAAGTTATTCTAAGAAATATAATTTCGAAACAATTGAATAAAAACTCTCTTCCAACAGTTTGTTTATCACATGTTTAATCTGACAGCATATTAGCACTATAAAACAATTATGGAAGTTCGAGCCCGATATATAAAAACCTGGAAGCAATTACGAGGCAAGTCTTAACCATTAAAAGGGAGAGTTAAAAAAAATTCGTTACTTCCGTCAATCGTACGCAACCTACTTCTTACATATGGAAAAAGCAAAATCATTTGTAAACTCCACATGCTATAATCCGTTTCCAATTGATATGAATACTGATAATTATTATAAATTTGTCGATACCATTTCACTATGTACAGAGCTTGCATACAATCTATATTTTACAAATAGCCACCTAGGCAACAACTTTCCTTCCTTTCCTATTAACCTAACAGAAATCCAACACACTTTATCTGGTAATAAAAGATCTTAATTCGATATCGATGGTGTCGCCTTTCAAATATTAAATCATTTCCCCATTTCTGCCATTCGTGTACTATTAAACTGATTCAATTATTTTTTAAATTCTGCTTCGTTTCCCGAGCAAATGGTCAGAATTCATAATTATACCCATAAAAAAATCATATCTCTTTCCCTGATTCATTATCTTACCGCCCTATATCACTCGCCTCTTGCCTAAGAAAATTTTTTGAAAAGATTCTCAAAACAGAATAATTTGGTGTTTTCATCGCCTATTTCCATCTGGAACGTACAGCTTCCGTAGTAATCTCAGCTCTTTAAAATGCGTGACGCATTTAGTGGGTGATATCTACGAATCTGTCATTTCTAAGAAGTACTTAATAACTTGTTGTTTTTTGGGCATAAACGAAGCTTTTGATAACATCTCAATTCCTATCTTACACGAGTTTCTTACGAACTCAAATGTCATATCTATCCCCATTTAAATAAGCATTCACCGAACGACAGTTTACTTTCTTTCATCCTAATACGGAACCAAGAACACGCATTGCGTACTCAGGTATGCTCCCGTTTTATTTAATCTAGTATTGTTTGAACCATATTTTTTATCTTTTAACAGACGCTGTTCGACGATTCCGCATTATTTTACGCCAGCGGTGAACATCACGCTGATCACTACATAGCGGCGTCCATTTCAAACGGTTCGGTTATAGTCGAAATAGATTTAGGAGACGGAGACGTGCGGAACGTTAGTTTAGGAAAAGCGGTCAATGATAATCGTTGGTACAATTTGACCATAAGACACGATAAAAATGATGTGGACGTTATCCTAAATGATATGAAACAATGGATACGTACTGAAGGACCGACTAATTATTTGTATATAGATCCGGAAATTTATGTTGGAGGCGGTCCTAAGTTAGATAAGAAAATAGGTAACACTTTATTTTAGAGTATTTTACAGAAAACACAGATTTTCGTACAATAAATTCGAACATGGAATAATTTACGAAAAAAATATTACAAAAGTTCAATTGATGAAGGTTTGTATATTATTCTTATTATGATTAAAATTTTATGATTTCTACTTTTTAAAATTTATTTTTATTATTATGATAATTATTATTATTATCATACAATAGTCGGCACGTGTATTCATACTTAAGTATATATGTCTATTTATTTATAAGTTTATATTTGCAAACTGTCGAGCTGGTATCCATATTAATATTGGTGGTGGGAAGATTTTAATTTATTTCGTTTAAGTTTGTTGTAAGCATTATATATAGATTTAATATAGACGGCTGTTCGCGCATGCGCATTAGCGGAAATTAAGCATAGTAAGATCTTTTGTTTTATTTCATGTTAACAAATATATTTGATTTGATTTGATTTGATTATTAGTTCGAGTTATAAACAATAAAAAATAAAGAGCTTAAAATCGCTAAATTCAATATGTAAAAAAAAAACGCAAAGCTTTTCGGCTATTGTGCTATTTTCAAGTGGACAAAAATAAAAAGTACACGAAACATCTGATATAAAATAAATTACAAGAAAGTACTTAATCTACATACATAACTAATTTGATGGTGATAAACAACACATTCAATCAATCAGCTTGTAATAATCTGTACATAACTACATAGAACAACCAATCAAAATGATTCACAGACCATGTCTAATATAAAGGTGATTCAAATCTTAACATAGTTCTTTTTTAGTTCATCTTTAATTACTTATCCGTGAACTGCAACAAATTTCGGAGCCGGGGAAAAATTACCGCAATTAAGATAGGGGGGTTAGTGGATTTAGGATAAGCGAATAATTTATTTATATTAGTTTCATCGTTACCTAGGAGTTCTTTCAAAGTAGACGGAAGGAGAAAATCTGAAGCGAATATGATTACATTTACAACAGTCTAATAGGATATGTTGAACTGAGAAAAGCGAGGAACAGATTTCACATATAAGTTACGAGAATTTGCTCGAGCGAGTATTTCGCGCATAGTCCTATGCTACTTCTTTTCTATTTGACCGGAACGCTGATTACCACAAGTTAACGTCTTCTTTGATGGAATGAAGTTTATACAATGTCGAAGTTTTGAGTCATGGATTTTGACACAGAATGTTGGTTAGTCCCTTGAACATATTTTTGTTCGCTAGAGAAAATCACGACGCTGCTTCTTTCGCGACGTGATCAGGTAATTCATGCTGGGGGGGATATCTTTACGTCTTGGTATTCAAGCGAATATAATCTTGAAGCCCACATATCGTAGATGATATTTTCTTAACGATCAGTGCTGGAACTTATCGTGGAATTTTAATATGTTAAAGCATTCAATGAATCAATGCAGATCAGACAGTTTTGTTTGGACTGTATGCAGATTTCAATAGTTTGATTGCAATAATTCAGCAGGCAGCACAGAATAAACATGCGAAAGAATATAAACATCCTACAAAAGAAATTAATTTATCATCATCGGTAAACGGAATTAACGAGGGCGGGTATTTCAGGAGTTCATGAAAAGCACTCCGGATGATACTAGTAGAAGAATATTTGTTTATAAGAGTGAGAGGGTCGAGAATATGGTTTTTCATGGTGTGTTGACTCGTAAATTAATTTATCATCATCGGTAAACGGAATTAATGAGGGCGGGTATTTCAGGAGTTCATGAAAACCACTCCGGATGATACTAGTAGAAGAATATTTGTTTACAAGAGTGAGAGGGTGAAGAATATGGTTTTTCATGGTGTGTTGACTCGTAAATTTTCGCGATGTTTGGTGTTAGAATTAATTGGATATAATAGGATAGGAAGTGATACAATTTAGAAGGAATGTCTGCTTCCCTTCAGATGCCGAATAATATACTTCTTAAAACTAATTCTTCATCAAAATTTGTCATTGAATTTATTAAATTATTTTTATCTCTTTCCTTCATTATTTCTGTTTTCTCTAGTAATTTTCTTTTCTTATAATACTTTTCTGTAAAATTTCATAATTTTAGTTAATATTATCGATTTTTTTTTTACAGTATTATTATTCGTACGTTAATTGAAATGTTCGTTAAATATTATTGCGAATTGTCCGACTGTTTCACCTGTGTATTCATTTTCACATTGACTACAATTTAATTTAAATACTCCTGAATTTGTTAGTATATCTGTGTCTTCTAAGTTGTCATTACTGATTGATTTCGATAATGTGTTGTTATTGCTTATCGCTAAATGCATAACATATTTGTTGAATATTTTTATTATTTTTTATGTATGGCTTCCTACATAATTAATTAAACATAATTTTTCTCAATTTTTATTTCTCAGTTCAGTTTTTAACCAGAGTTGTTAGTGTAATATTGTTTATCAACATTATCTCCTCTAATATATCTATTTTATTTTATTTCAGTTATTTTTTTATAATTTTAATTTTAATTTTTGCCACTTAAAAATGGCTTAATAGATGAAAAGCGTTGAGGCGATTTTAAATACTTTTTTTACTATGTATTATTATTATAGAGTTTGAATTAAAATTACAGAATTATTTTTCCAATGTAGCTTAAAACCTACACAGCTTATTGTTGCGCCGTTTAATTAAGTCGTTTAAAATTAAAAAAAACAAAAAAAAAAAAAACGTTTATTATGCGAAGAAAAATTCGTATAAACGCACACAGAGAGGCACACAGAATAATTTCTCATAATGCATCTGTAGTTATTGCTGATTTTGTACTTTCTTTTGATTTCCTGGTGCACATATAAGTATTATTACAAATCTACCGACGATACAAATAGACTACTGTCAACCGTGCGAGCAGACGGGCTTCAGATGTGGTTTCAGAGCGCACAATTACGTTCACACTATGAAGATTTTTATCATTAAGTGGAAGAAATACAACATGGAATTGCACATAGCGTTCATCGATTATCATAAAGCGTTTGATACTGTGGGAATATGGACAATGTTAAAAGCGCTCGAAGAAAACGATATAGATGATCATAGCTGATGAAAAAATCAAGCAAAATACCGTTAAAGAGAGTCGTCAGACAAGGAGGACACAATATCTCTTATTTATAGTGGCAGTAGAACGTATGTTTAAAAACTTGTATCGGTCACTGAGTTTTGTCGACGACATTGTGTTGATTAGTAATAATGTTAGTACCTTACAGAAAATGATAACTGACCTTCATAACTGTTAAAAAAAAAAAACAGGATTAACCATAAATATTCATAAAACGAAGATCAAATACACACCAAAAGTTACAAATAAAACTAGATGATCGGATACTGGAACAGGTCAGTGAATATTATATACCTAAAGTTATTACCACAGAAAAGCAACCAATGCGTAAGGAAATTAAAAGACGAACGCACCACTCGTGAATAGATTTTACTGTCCTCAAAAATAAAGATATACCTGACGGCTTAATAAATCCTTCCGGTGCTTAAATATGGAGCGAAAACATGGAGCCTAACGAAGTATGTCGTTAAGAAACTTACAGTGACACAGACAGCCAGAGTAATATTGGTCATCAAGATATCAGATCAGAAAACCAACACATAGATAAGACAGCAGACTAAATTGTCGGATGTAGTCGAAAACGGAATTGGGCATGCCATACAGCAAGATGAAACGATGAAATGACTTCTAAAAGAAGGACACAGAAGTCGCGGTCGACCGGATACAAAGTTGCAGGATGATATACACAGATCAGCTGGTGTGAAATAGATAAACGAGGTCTGTAGGTCTGTGATCGTTACAGATGGGGAGAAAAGGGGAACGCTTACATCCGGAAATGGATTGATATTGGCGCATCGTGATCGTGCAATATATATATATATATATATATATATATATATATATATATATATACTAATACATATTCGCGTACACATTACTATTTTGTTCGTTAAAATATATGTAATCGTGATCAAAAGCAATAATGCACGGCATAAAATTAAAATATAGGAAATATTCAAAATAGCGGTCACTTATGTTCAGTTTTGCGCACGATAAACTTATTTCGTTAAAACTCGAACAATCCGGAACAGTACGAAGCATATTAATTATTAAATAAAATAATAAGCGACTTAGCATAAACGATTTAGACACGTTACTGTGTTCGACTACTTTCATTATAATGTACATACTTGTGGATACACACACAAGTAAACATGACCTAAATACTTAAAATCATGTAATATACATCACACTACATTATTATTATTATTATTATTATTACGCAGGCTTAAAATCCGCCAATAATTTTATCGGCACGCTAAAATATATATTCTTCAACGATATATCGATACTGTACGAGCTGAAAAAGGCAAATCCCAAGGTGCATTACATCGGCGTATTAAATCCAGATTTCACCGAAAACGACGTACGTCTGATTCCGATAACGTTTCCGTTCGCTACATCTTACATACGATGGCCGATTGCTAATCATTCAAGACTGCAGCTAAGATTCGAATTTAAACATTCAAAAAATCTAGCGGTGTTAGCGGCTTCCGAAATCAATACCGCCCATAGCGACGGATACTGGGAAGTAATGACGTACTTAAAATAATAATGACGTAATAACTTGTTTAAAATCGTTTTTTTCCAATTATAAATTTAATTTTTTTTTTTTCATAACTATTGATTTAATTCGAAAAGGTAACGATTTTTTTGAAAATCCCGAACAAAGACCAAATTGTTGAGGTTCCTTTTTAAATTTTTATATTTCGAGTGATTAATTGTATTTTCTTTTTCAGTGTAAACCGATTAGTTCGGCCGGATAAACTAAATTATAACATACAGTTTATCGTACTATGTGCCTCTGTCAATACGCGTTGAGTGCTTTTAAAATTATTTATATTTCTTCTGCGCTATTTCTTAATAGGAATATATATCTTAAGCGATTTTTGTTGTTAAAATCTATTCTTTGCCACTATCAATAGATGGTATAGCAAAATATCATAGCGTGAAAGGTACATAGTTCAGTGACTAGTCCCTATATCAGTATGTTATGTTTTAATCATTTACATAATTTTCATTCCTATGCCAAATATAATGACTTCGAAATTGCATTTATGGCGAGTTACCTAATAAGCTAATTGCAGAGCAGTTAGCGTGACTGTGTAAGCACTCGTGATGTTTGATTGCCATCTTTTTAATTACGTCAGCTATGTACTCCATTTTAATTTTTTATAATGTATTTTTTATATACTCCATGCTAAGGCCGTCGTGTATAGTATTGTTCCTTACATACCACGGAGCAATGACGATTAACCTAAGAGTAATATTTTGATATCTTTGTATTTTTCATTATATTGTTTTGTTTTTTTTACAGCAGCCCCATAATTTGCTTCCATGGAGTGAGCATTCTGTTGTACAAAGTAGTTTATTAACCAGTACAACCTTTGAGTTTTGATTCTGAGTTCAGCCCTTTTTGTATTAATATGTTTACACCATGTTTTTTTTTTTTTTATTAAACGGGGAGCGAATCATCGAAAGACACTGATATCATATAAATTTTGTTTTCATTCACGCAGTGCATACGAAATGCAGCTTGGAAACCAAAATCAGTGTGTGAAATTTGTATCCACTAAAACCCCTCCATCTGTTGAAAAAAAAAATGGAGTTTTGAGAAAATAATAAAGATCATTGCGTAAATGCAAAGACCTCCGCACTTAAAATTAACTTATAGCGATGAAACAAGGGATGAGAATATATATTTCTTCCATCAAATAAAGAATAACCAGACTGTACAAAAATTAACTTTTAAGAAAAAAAATTAAATAAATAAAATAAAAGTTAAAATAAAACCTTCTAACAGAAATATTTAAAAGAATAAAATAAACTTATAGTTAAAAAAAGGTATTACTCATATCTAATAGAAATAAAATAAAATATGAAGCAGCAAAATGAAATAGATATTAACTTATATCTAAAAAAAAACTTCTTAAAATAGAAATAATGACTCTCAAAAAGGAAAAAGTAAGAGGTAATTAAATAATGAAATATTAAAACATGAATTAATGTAAATAGAAAGATAAAAACGACCACGCTACAAATGAGTAATGCAAAAATTACAAAAAAAAAAAAGCAACGAGGTCATGTTTGATTTAAGCGTCAGTTGCGAGCAACAGAATTATGTATTTTAAATTTCGAACGCATGACCTACAAAAGAAAACTTCCAACTTTCCTACTAAGAGGATATACATGGAACAGTCCATATCAACTTGGCGACGAAGGGCAGTAAATTTAGGGCAAGTGAACACTCTATATTGTACATCGTCTACCTAATCTACAATAAAACATGTGCAGACAGGATCACTAGCAAGATAGGAACCAAACTTGTCATGAGCTGACAATACATGAGCACTGTATGACGTCAAACTTAAACATTTTTAAACGTAAAGATATATCAGGAAAAAAAGCATACATCTTCCTTCCAGTTGCAGCTTTATCCCACACATGCCCTATCACTTTGCAACCAACAGAGAAGTGACGTGGTTTTTAAATTTCAAATACAGAACGGACTGTATAATAATACCCTCTAACAGGATCGAATGTCTCAGCAATACACTAACATCTGAGCCTATACTCGCCTGAGAGAGCCCTACCGACAAGAAATAGATCGAGCGGCAAGACCCCACAGATAACAAAAGCTACAGAGGTTAGCGTTGTCCGCTATAAAGAAGCCATTCAAAGCAGATTTCGTAACCAATTCAACCTCAAAAATATAAAACTGAAGAACATGTTTCTGCGAATCAAGAAGCCGCTGCTTCGTTTCTGCTAAGCTGAAAAATATATTCACTGTCAATGGCATCCGAAACAGGTTTTCAATTGTCACCAAACTAATTTTTTCTGTAAAAAGATGCCTAATCGTACTAAACAAGCTAGACAAGTACTATGTTACATGATCTTCAAATACCGAGTTACGCTTGTGTTTTGAGTATTGGAAATGATTAAAAATAACTGATGCAATAACGTTCATCGAACGAACTGTGGATCAATTGAAGGCAACGATCGTACATTTATGAGAATTCGTAGAAAGAATTGTTCAAGATGTTACAACTCTTAAAATAAAAATATTGCATCTAGATTACATAATAATCAGTAAAACTCTAACACTATTAAATACAGTTTAAACAAAACGTAGACAAAGTAAAAATGGATAGAATTCCTCCTATAGTTGTTGAAAATTGTAGAAAACATTTCCCCGTTACGATCTGACTTGTTGGTAGATCCGACTTTTAAATTTATCCTAAAATGTAAAATGACAAAAGTAACTGCCATCCCAAAAAACTCAGATACCTAAATTATTAAAAGAAAAGAAATATTTATTTTTACGACGCTTATCAACTTACCGAGGAGAAATTATTTCGAGTAGTACTTCGTAACTTACACCCATCTACTGATGTTACCAAAGTGAAATAGAAAGCAGATGCTTTAGCGTCGAAGGAGATGTCTTACACCCTAAAACCAAGTTAAAGTTACCCATGCACTTTATTGACCTGTATCAATCGCCACGTAATGACGATATTTTCCTCATTAATGCGCTTCTGTATACACGTGTAGTTGTTGAAGAACTCAAAACAAATAAATACATGATACAGTATAAAAAGTGTCAGTTGTATGGTCATTCGCAAAATTACTGCAATCTACCGTTTAGATACATTAAGCCTGGAAAAAAAAACAAGTCAAAAACTTGTACTAAAGAGGATACTATTAAACCCATCTTTGTCAAGGTGATCATCCTGCCAACTAAAGGGGTTGCCTTGAATACAAGCATAGATAGACAACATAAACATTCCAATATAATCAAAGAATCCATGACTTTTCACCGATAACTGTATCGGTAAATGCTTGGATAAACAAGCAAAATGTTGTATCATCTGAATCTACACATAATATAATATCCAGCAGCGTGGATAAAAGTTTCGATCACACAGGCGGAAATCATTTCTTACGTATGCAGTAGTTCTCAATGCAAATAGTTGGAGCTATAGGTTATGAATTATTTCAAGCGTCTTACATAAAGTACTCACATGCGGTATGTGCGTCAAAAATTATATTCCAGATTGAAATTGTTGACAGCATAATTGGTGGAAAATCCTCTGTAAAGTTATCCTGCAAACGTCTAGCGTACTTGACGGTAATAGCTCCAATATGGAGATATGGCATTGAAATCTACAGTGCATCTGCAAGAAGTAATATAAATCGCATTCAGCATATACAGTCTAAGGTTCTTCACCAGGTGGTCGACGCTTCGTTCTTTGTATGAAATCGTTGTCATTCACAAAGATCTCCACATTGAATACGTCCATGATTATTACCACGTCAGACGTATAACAAATTTTTAACGAGCTGCGGACCAGCTCCAACCGAAATATTTCGAGTATGAAGCAGCCATCGTTGCCTGGTAATCCGATAAGAAGTGTTTAAACGCGTTGGGCCAGAGAATTTCTTAGGATTGTATAACCTTACGATTGCAGTCCCGGCCATTCATAAAAATAATTATTCTATTATTTCTCTGCTTTTCTTTATCACTATTGCGTATATTTTGCTTCTTTCTTCCTTCTCTCTTTTTGTAGATCATTTGTGTTTATCTACCCTGCTCACTCTATTGAGAGTTATCCATATTTCGTGCCGTATCTTAGGAATAAGTTAATTTATTACTAACTTATTAACTTCGCTAATAGTGGCCAGTTCATACTGACTGTGGTGTTTAAAAAAAAAAACAACTTTCATAATGAAGAAAGCATCGAAAAAATTGTTGAAGCAAGCGTACAACCAGAAGGTGAATAGTTTTCATGTATGACGATTAATGATGTTGAGAAACTGATGCAACAATACTCTGATTAGTTAATTAATGATAAGTTGGAAGAGAATTAATCAGTTCCTCCATAGAAGATGGTGAAGATAAAAACGACCATACAATTAAAACTATTGAAACTCTCTAGGGTGTACTCTGAAAAATTCTGTAAAATGTTTTGTCCAGTCTGCATGTTGAATGGCAAGATAAAAAAAATACGATTCAAATTTCGAACGCAGCATTTAACTCCATCCACGAATGATGTAATAGCACCCCTGAAAGTCATACGGGTGACGTGTAACGAGAAAAGAACAGCTTCCGATCACAATTTTTTTTTTTAAATAATCACCATCGGATGAGTTTGTTCAGCAATCAACTTCGAACTTAGAATAGACGTTTAGTAAGGAACACCGTATAACCTCGTATTTCTTTTGCGAAAAATGTTATGTTTTATTACGGTAGTTTCAGTGCGAATGCGTTTAGCATTTTACGATCTGTTTCATTTTTTTGATGTTCTTGTCCTCGATCTTATTATCTCACACTTTAAAACGCATTAGCCTTTTTTTACACGCTTGCTATAGACAAAAACAAAATACATATACATCTAAAAAAAAAAAACCACAAAATGGTAAAATACTGGTTAAAAGAGGCTCAGGTATCCACGCATTTTCTCAGAACCATACCTGCGCAGATATAGGGGTACAACAGTATATATATATATATATATATATATATATATATATATATATATATATATATATATATATATATATATATATATGTGTGTATGTGTGTATGTATAAACCCACACTATTTAGAGTTTTCGTTATCCGTTCCAACATGTTTATAGTATAATAATTTTTTCTATGTTGTTGAAGTTGCGAGTCGTTAACGAGGAAATTCGTTTTGAAATGGTTTCAAATTTAATTCAAAATATAACTCAGCTAGTAACCGTCAAATACGATCCAAAGCAAACGTGGCATTCGGTAAGTACCTTATACTGCTATGGTGCGTAATTTTAGAAGTAGTTCCAATTTATTATTTAAAACATACTTATATAATGGCGCAGAATTTCATTTACTATTACTATTATTATTATTATTATTATTATTACTATTATTATTAAAATTATTATTCGTGTTCGAAACACGATAACTGATAAACTATTTATTATAGATCGAAACGACTTACGAAAATGGTCGACTGAATATCGCGGTGGATCGCAATGCGAAAGCTACTCATCTATTTACGGCGCAATTTAATCTAAGCAGTCACCTAAGAATCGGCAGCGGTCTCAACGATAAATCTAATTTAGGTATATACATATAATCATCATTATTATTTGTCTTTGTCCTAGTATCATCTAAATAGTCCGATTCTCACGGCGTACTTATATGCACCGCATTTAATGGAGCTGGTATTGCTGAAGTTTGCTCCCGTCCTGAGTAGGTGGTTACATACGGAAGAACCTAAAAGGTGGTACAGCAATTTATACATCTAGGCTCGAAATTGTACAGCTCGGGAAGTACTGAACCAGAAATAATACAACGAACCAATTATTAACGATATGGAAAAGCACTGATATTACAAAAAAATATCGTAAAATAGCCCTCGTGCAAACTACCGGTATTCCTATACGGTTCAGAAACTTAGATGATAAATATTAAAGACCAACGTCGAATATAAACCTTTGAAATGTGTGGTGCCGGAGGAGACTGGCGCGAATATTTTGATCAGCTAAAAGAACGAACGATTGTGTTCTACGTGGATTATTAAACTGGAAACAATGATAACAGTAATATACGAACGGATATTCGAGTTTTTTAGGCACACTGCATTATACAGATAATATGACAAAAATTGCTGTCGAAGGGAAACCGTTAGGCAAACGTTAATTGTTTATGTAAAAAAAATTATAATACTGATCGTTGATTGTGTTGTTTTCTAACAGCCGAAAAGCTTTGTGATTTTTCGTAAAGAAAAAATTTTTAGTGATTTTAACTTCTTCTTTGTCGTTTATTTTTTTTTAAAAATCACTACAGTCCACATTCTTCAAAATTATTATTATTATTACTACTATTTTTTATTCAATAATTATATCGTTATCGCTTTACCGTTGATTAATTTTTTGTTTATAGAAGATTTCTATTTGTATATGTTCTGTTTAACATTTTTCTTTTTACATATTTTTAACATTAATTCTTTTTTATATAGAAGGTGAAATTGTTACGTTCGATTTTTTTCTATTTCGGGTAACTCTATATTTTATAATTTATAAATTGCAACATAACCGGTTCTGTTTGTACTCGAATCCAAATTTTAATCAGTTTCGTTATATTTATTATATCGAAATGAATATAAATAAAATTTGATTTGCCAATTTGATTTGATTATATGAATCAGGATTAATCGGGTGCGTACAAAATATCACGGTAGACGGAATATTATTAGATCCGAGACCGATTTTGAAAACTGATCGAGCAGTTGGTCACGCTTCGCTGGATAATTGTCAACTAGTCGATCCTTGTAAAGGACCGGAATCCTGTAAACACGGTGGCAAATGCTCGGTAAAATTAGACACGGTTATATGCGATTGTAACAATACCGGATATATAGGAAAAAAATGTCATTTCGGTAATATTTTTTTGTCTGCGTATTACAATAGTAACGAGAATACCAATAATAATTCAGATTTTCTTAATTTCTCATTCGAAGTAATTTATAATAACCCTAATAATAAGAGATAACGGTCATATTCGTATTTCGTTCTAGGTATCCTAGTGACAAAACTCAGAAATTAAGACCTTTACAAATTATCTAACCTATCACCAATATCTATAAACGATTATTTGCTGTGGAAACGTTGCAAAAATATGAAGAAAAAAACAATAAAGCCTCCCGAACTAGGACTGGGAAGGAAAAAGCTGACTCATTAGCAAAAACAGAATTTCCTAGAAAAGCTGGTATGTTGCTAACGTACATTGGTAATGCTATCGCTTGCTCGCAGTGGGAATTTGCACAAATCATCATGATTTCTACGCCCGATATCTTCTTATCGACCTATCAAAATAAATGGAAAAATTAATATCGAACCGATTACGTCCTTGTTCACGTTCAAATAATGCGATACCAGTTCGTCAGTCTGGCCTTACGATAGATTAACTGCAAGTAAATATTTTAGAAAACGATCTAGAAACCAGGCAGCTTTGTACAGCTAACTGATGTTACCTCGAGTCTTTGAAACGGTGCGGAACGTAAATTTAAGTCGTAACTTTCATCTAGTTTATAGTGTTTAATTAATTTCGATATCCACGATAGACATATTCTCAGGTACGCTATGAACAGACGCTTTCTAAAGTCCATCCTATTTTAGCTACCGCAGGGTTCAGTTTTGAGACACACGCAGTATGTACCGCATACAGCAGATTTTCCGCTAACCGAAGTACTAATTATCTAGATATGTACTTGTACGGTCGATATGGCATCATTATGTAGTTAAAAAAAAATAAAAATAAACGAATGTAGTATCCGAATTCAAAAAATGAACTGGCTCATAGACATAAACAATGCTTTGACACTTAACAATAAGCGGCTGAGACATATACAGACGCAATTCGACCAATGAATTTGAATTGTAGGATTGTGTTGAAAATATTAGAATAATAATCTCGAAATAGAATCTTAAGGAAATTACGAACGCACCCTGGTACATATTGACGCAATTCTAAATGAAATCCTAAACATTCCGTACTTATCTGATATTATCAATATGCTCAAAGACATATATGTAGACTGGTATGCCATCCTAACGGCTTGGCTAAACACATATTATACACTACCAATGACGTGAGAAAATTAAAGCGCAATAAATCACTGAACTTAGTTTAGGGCAACAGCTATCAAATGAGCACCACTGGGTGCTTATTCCTCTCATGACAGATAACGAACACCAGAAATATCGCTAAATGGCCACTCTTGACCAGATCGTGAATAAAATAAAATATTAAAAGAAAAAAATCGTTGTAAAAAACGGAAATCGTCTTTTTTATTATTAGTAGATTATCATTTAAAAGAAAATACTCTGTCCATTTAAAATTAATTTATTAATCGTCTACTATATCTATCTATATATATCTATCTATCTGTCTGTCTATATATATATATATATATATATATATATATATATATATATATATATATATATATAATCATCGTCGTCGTCGTAATGTTCATTCATCGTGATTAGCCGTTGTACGTTTATTTTACGCACAAAATGAGCTAGCATTGAAAGCACTATTTATGTGCGACGCAGATGTTCGCGCATATGATGATATATATATATATATATATATATATATATATATATATATATATATATATATATATATATAAACGTTTTAATTTTGAACATACTAATACTTATGGAAAAAAGTTAAGAGGAAAATAATTACGAAATTCCCGTTAAATTTCTACTATTGTTGTTATAAAAGCTCAAATCCTTTCGATAGTTTTCTGATATTGACAGATGGAAAATAAAACAAATTTTTAAATTTTAACGCAGTCGGTTAATACCAAGAACCGGACGCAAATCCTAACTGGCCTAAGGAAGCTAAAACAAATACGAAACACCTTTCGAGTTAAATAAAAAAAAAATAAAAAAAGTCCATTTTATCGAATTAAATCGATTTGTTTATGTTCCGAAAGATTTCGAACGGAAGACAGTATTTCCTAATTTCGACTATCATTGTTGAATTAAACGTGATATAGCAACTCAGACTAGAGTTTAGGAAAAGAGGGCTAGATCAAGGAATAAAGACCGGACTAGTGATTGAAGAAGATTACAGAATTACGGCAGTCTTTGAGGAGCGGAGGAAGCAAAATGACGCCCTCAGTCAGAAGTACGAGAGACGGTCAGTTAAATCATGGACGATAAAATGCCATATAGGGAACACGCTGCAGCGAAAATTCTGTTGACAAGATATAACGTGTACTGCTCAGAAATACAATCTGCTGATGGGTACCTCCTGAATCGAATGTTCGATTTTTGGGAGCTATCTGAAATGAAATGAACTACTATTTACTTCGCTTTATTTCATAAAACGTATATTGTAACTTTTTGAAACATCTAGAACGGGCAAAAACGTAATAACGTTCCTGGCCGCCTTATAGAAAAATATATTCGTATATTTTTATTAAGAGAATAATCATCGCATAACACCGCTACTAGCCTATTATACGTTATTATTATTTTCTTTTTTTGGTAGAAAATGGGTTAGCATTCAAGACATTCTTATACTCAACATATTCGTGCGTGTATATGATAAGATAGTACGATGATGAAAAACTTTGTTAGGCGAACTGCGATCCAGATTGATAGTCGAACACTTTAGTAATTATATCATCGTGACGTATTAACGGTATTTCAAATTCAATTTTATAGACGTAAACATGACAACAATTTCGTAGATACTGCGCATACGTTGAATATATTTATACCGGTCTATTTCTAACAGAATTGATTTTTACTTTGATCGTTGAGACAAACGCTTCTAAGCTTCGTCGTTTTGTTTTTGTCTTTTTAAGCTCAATTTCGTAAAACGTGCGAAGAATTAGCCATGTTAGGATATACAAAGCCGGACGTGTATCTGATCGATATAGACGGCAATGGACCGTTCCCACCTGCGCACGTTAAATGCGAATTTCAATCCCTGGAAGACTGGAAAACGAAAACTATCGTCGAGCATAATTTACCTAGCCAAATGGTTAGTCTGTTGTTTATGGTTATTTTTAAATAAGCGTTATATAAATTTGTGTGTAGTTATCGCGTACAATACCACTTTATGCATATGATTATTTAATATATATATATATATATATATATATATCATCGTCATCCTTGTCGTATTATTGGTGGCCGAACATCGTGACTAGCCTATTGTATGATATTTTTGCGTACGAAATAATCTAGCGTTCAAAGTAATTAATTATGTACAAAGCAGGTTATGGTGTTTTGGTGCCACTTCAGTGATTAACGTTCATTTCAATTATTTTTTACTTGTGAACAAAGTGCGTCCACTTCTGGGAGATAGTATAATTGTCTATAGGTATATAGGTTAGATGTGCCAAAAAATAAGCAGTCGTGTACTAAAAGACGACTACTAGTAAAAAGCCCCAGGTAACCGATACCCATAGTAACAAAACCACTTCCTCGTGATTAGAATTTCTATCCAAAGGCTACGAGAATACACGCTGACGGAAAAAATCTCGTTGCTGTACTCTCTCCAAGGTTATCATTACGACAGAAAATCCGAAAGAGTACGGCGCGGACCTTCGGTGGACACGGGGTACGAATTATCCCACCGTCTGTCAATGGTAGCGGGGGAAAACGTTGGATACCAGAATGTTTTTTCGATCAGTTAATGATTTCATTTTTTTTTCACGTATCCATTCATATTTAATACGCTGTTCCTTCAAAATAAAGTCTATTTTAAATTATTACAAAATAGTAACTGCTATTCTTTCTAGTAACTTATCGTTGTTAGGACGTTCTACAATCTGTATTCTTTTGATAGTCTTTAATTTTATAACTCTATCTAAAACTCTACACTGTAATGTTTAATTGGAAATCTAAGTTTCTGCTAAAGCGACAATGTAACACCGTCATGTCGTCAGCACCGGAGTAATATATACTATGTAAAGGTCTGTTTGAGAATGCTCAGAATCCGGGAAATGTGCTTCAGTTAAAACGTTAATAATAACAAAATTGTATCCATTCACTTCTTCATTGATCACTTTAAAATTTCCTTTTCTCTAAAAAAAATTCCAACATTCCAAATTCCTATTTTCAATGAATTTGCAGTTTAAATCTACTTCTACACTATAACCGGTAGCGTAAAGCAGCTAGTTCTTTCACGTTACGTGGCCAGTTTGATATGTTGCACATACAATTATCCGAAACCATCAGAGCTGATTGTTAATCGGGACGCACTGCTTTCTTCATTTGTAAACGCACTAATAATCGTTGTAAGAAAATAGATCAACTCGGATTGTCGTGCAAAAATTTTGTTTACAGCACTTTCTTATATGCAACTGTTTCATACATAGTGAACAGATACAGTTAGGACGCTGCTTCTAACGTGAGAGTCTACGCGCTGTGTTACTAATAAGAAGTTAGAGACAGGTATAACTTTTATAACTGTCAAAACTCGCTTGAGATAAAATACACCGTTAGCTTTCATAAAAGCGATTCTTGTATATTATCACCATGACAGTAATGTAATCACTTACTCGTGAATTTCCACTGGTAACCTTTGTTGGTCCGCTTATTTGTCGGTGACCAAAACACTGTAGATGCTCGCCTCGTTCCGGCTAAAGCTCCGACTTGAAGATACAATCCAAAACGCACATATTATATATATATGTGTGTGTGTTTATATATATATATGATTTTTATTTTTATAACGTTAACGCTTCAGTTTTTACTTAGCTAAAACCTTTTTTTTTTTTTTTTTTTCTGTACCTTGAAGGATGTTCGTAGTATAGCGGAATCTGACTTTAGTTTTACCATAAGGTATCGAGAATTTACACCGGAAATGCTGAAGGAATTAATAGCCCATTCATTGAACTGCAGTCAATATATCAAGTACGACTGTTTCAAAGCTCCTCTGGAGTTATATTCGGCCACTTGGTTTGTTTCGGCCGCCGGCAAGGGAATAATCGATTATATCGGAAACGTAAAACGAGGCTCGTGCCCTTGTTCAGGTAGGTTGGTTCCGTACCAAACAAAAAATAAACAATCTTCCGTAGATTTCTATAATAATCAAACATTTTCGGAGGAGAACTAGCAAAGAAGCGAATAACATTTCTTAAATACCCGCGAGAAAATTATAAAACCAACGATAATATCAAGAACCAAGTCTTCCAATTTCATAAAGCTGGTACTAAATATCATAATTTAAAATTACGTTAAGCTATATTTGAAATTTGAATGCTGTAAAAAGTTATGAAAGCTGCATTTTGATAAACACATTTTCTTATTTACTAGAAAAAAGTTGTTATTGTGCAAAAATATATTTATTATATAACTTAATTTGATTCAAGAAATGCGTGTTAGTATTAACCTAACTTCTTTCCGCGATAGAACTGATCTCTAGCGCTCTAACATTAATTTTCCTATTACACCTCTGTTTATCAGTTGTTAAACTCGGCACATTAACTTACTTTAATGATAACAATATTAATAATAATAATTAATAATAAAATAATAATAAATAGTGTTTACGATTTATGACAAAATGCAAAATTTTTTATCTGCCATCAACACTGATTATATAATTGAACTTCGTTTATTTGTTAAACTATTAAATCGATTATTTTGAAACTGTAAAGATCGATTATTTAAAGTCTTGCAGTAACGCCATTGGTAAATAAAAGTATTAAATTACCTTCGTCAATTATTGTCAAACGCATACAAAATTTTACAAACTTTAAAAAATTTCAACTAATAATACCGGATGTTTAAAATCTACCTTATCCAAGTCACACAACGGTCTAAATTACTGTACTCTAATCGAATCCTTAAAAGAAATATTTTTAATATACATATTCCTTATCAAAGACAAAAACCCTTTAAAACAATTTTTAAAAATCTACATTTTTTAACGGTCACAGCTGGCGTAGCTAAGAAATTGCAATCATACGGCTTTCAGGTTATCCATATTACCAACAAGACAACCGCTTCCTGTGTTCTTCATAGATTTAAAACCCACCGAAAAATAAGGAAATATTTCAGATTACTCGTTTTTTAAACACAATTATCACTGTCGAAGTACCAAACAAAGATTCCTAGATTCAAGCAATGCAAACGGTGCTAATTGTCTAACTACTGCAACTTACTACTTCGATGCATCAAATACGCTACAAGCATAGAAACAAAAATGTGTACTAAAAATACTACTTCAAGCGATGAAGGCAACCTCATCAAATTATAGAGGTTGTTCCGTTTATAAGTAGTAAGCTCAATTCTATAGTAAAATACGTACATCATTCTACCAGACACAAATAAATAATTATAATCATACAAATGAAAACCACTCAAACTCGAAAACAAATATAAATTATCAACAGCACCCCGATAAATTAAAAACTACAAATGCAAATTCCCAAGAAAGTTGATTTCAGGACGGTATTGAAATTAACAATAGGATCTTGGAATTATAGATGAACCATTCAACATAAGATACAATAATAATTGGGGGGGAAAACTGATGGACAAAAACCGGACGTGCTTGCAAAACACCTCGGCAGTGTATTTATTCCACATCTTGACACTTTATCCACCCGATAACGGATCGGAGTTATTCTATAATTAAATTGAGTTCGACTCCCCCCTTCCAAATGTCTCTTCCAATAAAACCGTTTTCTCCATCCCAATATAAGAGAGTGATTGTGGGTAATTTATCAATGCATAAAGCACTGGAAAGATGCTGAAATTCCTACCGAGAAAGGGCATAGTACTATTAACCACAATATTCAACGTTATCATACAGTTGGCTTACTATCCACCACAATGGAAAATCGCTCAAGTAACCATGATACCAAAACCAGGTAAACCTATTAGTGATCCTTCGTCATATCGACCTATTAGTCTTCTACCGATAGTATCAAAAGTATTCGAAAAATCATTGCTGCCTGAACTAACAAAACAGCTACAGGGTACGATTCCAAACTACCAGTTTGGATTTCGTCCTGGCCATTCTACAATAGAGCAAGTTAATTGGGTGCAAAAATACATCGGTAATTGTTTCGAAAAGCAGCCGTATTGTTCTGCAGCCTTTCTGGTTGTCAGTCAGGCCTTCGATTATGACGTGAAGGGTTACTTTCAAAAATAAAACGCAACCTCCCACATCCGTACTACACACTACTGTCCTTATACCTGTCACATAGATTTTTTCAAGTTAAATTCGGTAGCGATATATCAACATTTTATCCTGTCAAGGCTGGAGTTCCGCACGGTTCTGTTTTGGGGCCAATCTTTTTTCTCATATATATGTTCGACCTTCCCGTAAATACAAATGCGGAGATAGCGGCATTTGCCGATGATACACATTATTCGCCGGAGATTTTGATCCGGTAGGGGCGTCAGAAAAATTACAGCGCGGTTTAAACGACTTCAACATCTGGGCACAACAATGGAGGTTTAAAATTAACCCATCCAACTCAGTACATGTTACATTTACAACTAGGCGGAACACATGCCCACCTGTTGATCTTAATGGTACGATCCCACAGGAAAATAAAGTCCGATACCTGGGTATGTGGCTTGATCGTCGCTTGACCTGGAAGGAACACATTAGGATCAAAGTTAAAGAGATAACACTTAAACGGCGGAACATGTACTGGCTCCTGGGCAAAACTTCCGAATTACCTCTAAAATCGAAATTATTGCTTTACAGAGCAGTTATTAAGCCGGTCTGGACATATGGCATATCACTGTCGGGGGACAGCATCAATATCGAATATTAAAATGGTGCAGCGATCTCAATCAAAAATACTAAAGCCGGTGCACCCTGGTATATACGAATAAAAATTTGTATAAAGACCTAAAAATACCAAATGTGCACGAAGTAGTTCGGGATTGTAGTAGAAATTACTTGCACAGATTAGAGGGTCATTCTAAACAGCTGGCGGTAGATTTATTAAATCATGCCAATGGGCCTCGCAGATTGAACTATCGCACACCTGTAGATCTTTCTCGCCGAGTTAAATGATTGGAGAAGTAGTTCGGAGTGTCACTGTTGAATGACATCTCCCATCCTGTCATAGCTCACATTCCATTTGCTGCAATTTATATATATATATATATATATATATATATATATATATAAAACTTTTAACAAAAAGGTTCGTCATCGTACAAACATCGTCAAATGAATCCTTTACTTCTGATGTACCAAATTTTTTTTTTGGCTTCCATACAGTTTACCCATATCTGCATATTATGGAATGAATAAGAAAGGGCTACTTATAAATTAGGCAGATTAAGAAGTAATGTAGGGATGAGTAAAATTAAATAATGATACCAGAATCTAAAATATAGGAGAATAGGGCCGTATATACTTCAGCATTTGGAAAGCTAAGAGAAATGAAATATTTATAGGAAACGCAAATTATCTACTCATCATCATCGTCATAAGTTTGGCAGTCGTAGGGCTGATTTTATTCCATAGTAAGTAACTTTCAGCCCAACCGATTCTCTGCAGCTCTTTTCATTTTCCAGTATTGATCCGTGGCTGCATAATGCAACAATGTTTTCACGAAAGTGTTTTCGTGGTCTACCACGACTTCTTTTCCCTGGAATCTGTCCTTCTATTACATATGTCTGTGCTTATGTATTGTTTATATTAAATATATATATATATATATATATATATATATATATATATATATATATATATAATTAATACATCGACGTTTCCACATATCTGTTGCGATTATTTCATTTACGGACATACGATAAATTCAGTTAACAGGACTTGCGCTTATTCATCTTTAGCGTGCAACTGCGATAAATCTCAGGAAGATAAGTGGCTATCGGACGAAGGATATTACGTTTCACCATCTAGTTTAGGAATTACTAAAATGGTATTTCTGAAACAAAAAGATTTGCCGAAAAATGCGTTGGGAAGAATATCTTTAGGACCTCTAGAGTGTGTAGAAGCTAGTAAGTATAACGATCGAATATAACATTATTCTTTTAGATATTCTACACAAATATTAGATGCAAATCAAAAACAAGAATTTTGTCTTCGACTTTTTCGTCCGATTTAGACACTTTTTATTTTGAACAATTATATTTTATTTGACTTTTGTTAAAGTATATTTATAATTTTTAAGAATTGCACGCAAATTTATAATTATGATTACTTCGGCTCAACCACTGGTGGACTATATCGTCGTGGTCCTACTTTTCAACCGACCTTCTTTCGTTGTGTATATTTTTCCTCACTTCGATACACAGAGTTCCAGTATTTTCTTAATTCTTTATAATCAAATAGTTTCTTCTTCAGTGATAATCGCTATTTTATATCTTCAGGCATAATCATCAGTGTCATTTCTGATCTTAAACCTGAATTAGTCAATAACAGGACATATCATGTCATACCGTTGTATACGCATGAATCCGTAATCGCACTGTGAATTTTGTAATTTATATATATATATATATATATATACATAATTACTTTAGACGTTCCATATATGTACTTAAATAATTAACATTGAGTAGTTTACAACAATAAAAAATTATAGTTAAAAATGATGCGATTATGACAATAAGTTGTTTCATTAAGCCCCGGCAATAGAATAACAATATTTTCCTTTTTCTAAAATTTCTTCGCAACAACTCTTACAAAGTATATATCGATTCAAATTAATTTTCATTTATTGGTCGAAATTTATACTACGGAACTGTTTGACTATATTACAACGAAAGTCAAATTAATCATTTAACGGCTGATTTTTTAAATTTGTTTTCAGATACACAAAGATACGTGGTTACCTTTACAACGAGTCAATCGTATATAGAAGTACCAGGATGGCGAAAAGGCGATATAGCTTTTAGCTTCCGTACAACTGGAGATAAAGCTATATTACTATACCAACCTCCAATTCGACGCAATTATCCATCTTTTATGGTCGTTCTAACCAGCGGTAATTATGATTTATACCATAGTGTATTCAGTATTATATATATATATATATATATATATATATATATATATATATATATATATATATATATAAATATATTTCAGTTATTTTCAGTCCCGAAGTTCCTTCCATTTTTCCCTGTCGGCCGCTTTATTCGCCTAATTTTCTTCAACTTTATTTATATCATCAACCCAACGTGTAAGTGGTCTGCCTATTCCACGGGTTGCGTCTGATGTTCACATTGTCACTTTATTTGCAAAGAGTTCCCCGGATATAATAACGGATGACCAGCCCATCTGCAATGCTTAGTATTATATTCTTTATTCTTGTTAATTCTCTAATCAATTTATTTTCTTTCTTGTCTTTTAGTGTTATTCTAATGATTTATTTTCGATTCTTCATCGAGCTACTCTTAGCCTTTCCTACAGTTCTACTGTCATATTTCACGTTTCATTGCCGTAGGTCGTTATCAGGAGCACCACATTGGGTAAACGTTTTTCTTTTCAAACTTACTGGAAAGAGTGAACGATTTTAAATAATTCGGAATATCGACTAAAAGTTGAATAAAAAACACGCACGGCTATAGTAATCAAATAACGGGATAATTCGGTGCTCCAACTTTAACGATACTGTCACTGAGAATCTAAGCGTTTCACTGGAGACGTTAGATTAATCACATTTTTATTGCATCGCTCATCACCGTTATATATATTATGGTGCTTTTATGCCGGTACAATGAAAAAATATATATATGTTGTAACGCACTGAATGAAACCGTGCATAATTTATTCGGATATGAATGTTTGATTATGTATTTTAAAGTTTCGTATGTCTCTATAAGGCATTCGATCGAGTAAACTGGAACATAATGTTTAAAAAGATGGTGGAAATTTGAATAGATAGCAGAGATATAAAAATAATATACGAGATGTATACCAAACAAGAAGGGATATTAAAAATAAATGATAAAGAAGTAAAGGCTAGAATCCGAAAAGGAGTACGGCAGGGCTGCCAGCTTTCACCGTTGCTATTTAATCTATAGATAGAAGAAGCCGTACAAAACGCTACGAAAGGAAAGGATAAAGGGGCTTAATGGAGAAAATATATGCTGCTTCCGATTCGCAATTCGCAGATGTCATTGCAATTGTAGCTGAAAACGGGAAAAGGTTAGAAAACGGATTGAAAATATTAAACGACGAGCTAAAGAAAATAAACATGAAAATAAATAAAGATAAAACCAAAATAATGGTAACTAGTGTTAGGCAGGATAGAACTATCGATATTAAATTGCATGACGATAAACTGGAACAGGTATCCAAATACAAAATATCTGGGAAGTATTATGTCGCAAGACGGAAACGATACAGAAGATATAAAAAACAGAGTAAACATATATTGAAAATGAAAATTATACTCAGCAGTAATATGGGAATGGAACTGAGGAAAAGATTAATTAAAACATATGTATGGAGTATTGCACTTTACGGAAGCGAAACGTGGATACTCAAGAAGGTCGATATTAAACAACTGGAAGCATTTGAAATGTGGCGCTGGAGACGGATGATGAAGATCAAATGGACCGAAAAAATATCAAACAAGAAAGTTATGGAAAAAGTGAAAGGAAGAAAAGAATTTTATAACCACCTCTGCACAAGAAGAAATAGATGGATAGGTCATGTGATAAGACATGGTGGATTGGTTCTACGAATATTGGGAGGCATGATAGAAGGTAGAAGAAGAAGAGGCCGGCCAAGGAAGTGCTACATCAGACAAATAATGGATAGCGTAGGAATGGGCACCTATCGCGGTTTGAAAATTACGGCGGAAGACAGAGGCGAATAGAAAAGGAGGCTGCAGCGCTACCAGTCAAAAGACTGATGCGACTAATGATGATGATGTCTCTATAAAGACCGATTGTTTCTGCGGGATCATCAAAAAAAACGTAAGGTTCGTTATTTACAAAGTAAACGGAAGTGGTTTTATTTGTAAATTTTTCCTTTGGGATACTTTTCATTGAGAAAATCGTAGAATTTCTGTTTTTAAAAATTACGGAGAGATTAAGTTTTCTCCTATTTACTTAATTCGGTATCTATTGTAAGTGAAAATTTTTTAGTTTAGTACTACGAGAATGTGAAAGATGAAATTTTCGACGTCATTCGTTGAAAAGTAATAATAAAAGAAATCTGCACCCGAACGGACGTCTGGAAAAGAACAATCGGAGGAAATTCGTAATAATAAAAAAACTGTTCAAAAATAAAAGAAAAGGAATCGAAAGTAGTCTCGAGAAAAATACTTTTAAAAGAAATATTGGAAAAATAATAATCTACGAGATAAAATGAAAAAAAAAACTAGAAAATAAAAGTTAAACCTCACCGATGCGACGGAAATCGCCTTCGGAGTTCAATTTAAACCAGCCGGCTAGAGTATTATAAAGCTTTCAAAAACGGATTTCAAATTTTCGCAAAAATACAGCCCCCCAGATGCGACCCTAAAGAAAGAGGAGAAGAAGAAACCCTGAACTTAAAGTAAAGTAAAGAAAAAAACAAAACAGAAACGATCAGAAATAAATTTCCGAAATTTTGAAATTTTGTTTTTACTTGCTCCGAAAATTGTCTTTCTCCTTTCAGAGATGAAAAGATTCAAACTGTCGCGCGATATCCTCTTTCTGCAAATACTTTTTTTTTCCCGGAAAAAGCGCAGCAAAAATTCCGACGGAAAGAATTTTCTTTATCGTTTCCAAACGATAAAATTAAGACGATTGATTAATTTTATTGTTTCAGAATGATAAAAGCTTTACCGTACTTTCAATCGTCCATTAATTTACGTTTAATATATCAGGATGGAAGGAGAAAACTAACAATCTAGTAAAAGGAAATAAATGATTGGAATAACATTTGTGTATATTCTTATCAAAACAATTTCCTTTCTTGTTTTCAATGAGATAGAGGAAATTTCCTATATATATATATATATATATATATATATATATATATATATATATATATATATATATATATGATTTGTCTTTTGTATCATGCTTTCCAGTTGAAAAAAGAATATTGTGGTTAGCCATATTCTAGCTAAAACCAATATACTGCCAAGATTGTTAGTCTTGGAGGGTAGTAGTTCTATTCACCAGAGCTATGGAACGCAGCCATTGACTTGACATGGCGGAACTGAATATTATGCCTGAATATGTAGAACAGCGATTAATATTAAAGAAGAAACTATTTAATTGCAAAGAATTCGCGGAAAAGAAAGGAGGAAGAACTAGTATTTTGTGGACCGAAGAACGAAAAAAAAGACACAGCGAAAGGATGAAAGCAGTATGGAAAAAAATGGAGAAACATGGCAAGACCAGTTGATAACGTAGTCCATCAGTGGCTAATTCGAAATAATATATATATACATACATATATCATCATCATGTAGTCATCAGTCCTAAGACTGGTTTGCTAATTTCTTTCACAACTGACGGTTTTCTGTTTTCCTCTTCATATCCGTATGTGCTACCAGTGTCTTCTATTACTTGCTGTGTATATATTGATTTCTTGGTCTTCCCATTCCGCGTTTCCCATTCATCCGTCCTTCTATAATTATCTTTAATAAGCTTTCATGTCTTAAAATGTGACCGATCATATTAGTTCTTCGTTTTATTATTTTTTTCCATAATGTTCTTCTTTCGCCAATTTTTTCTAACACCTCTTCATTGGTTAATTTATCGGTCCATCTTATTTTCAGCATTCTCCTATAGCACCATATTTCGAAGGCTTCTATGTTTTTTTTCTCCGCCTTTCCAATCATCCATGTTTCATATCCGTACAACGCTGCATTCCAAACAAATAAGGTTAAAATTTTTTTCCACAAATTTGTACTTATAGCCTTGTTGGTAAAAATATTTTTCCGATCGTTAAAAACTTGCTTTGCTTGATTGATCCGTTTTTTAATGTCCTTGCTACACCTGCCAAAATCTCTGGTGATTTTACTACCCAAGTAATGAAATTCATTCACTTCTTGTATTTTAACACCGTCAATATCTGCACTTATTTTCTTCGACTGTTATTTTTTTCGCATATCATAATTTTTGTTTTATTTTTATTTATTTGCATTCCATATTTATTAAATACATCTTCCATTAGTTTCAATGTTTCCTTCAATTGATTTTGATTTTCTGCTAGTATATCATCGTCAAATTGTAATGTGCATATTATTTCACCTTGTATTTTTATTTCTTTTGTTTTTTCTTTAATTTCTTTCATTATTTCTTCTATATACAGGTTGAATAATACCGGACAGCCCTGTCTAATTTCTTTCAATATTTTAACTTCTTTGTTCACATTGCCAATCTGTATCATTGCTTTCTGATTATCGTATAAATTATATATTAATTTAATATCCTTCTTGTTTATTTCCGTTTTCTGTAAGATTGTAAACAATGTGTTCCAATTTACAAAAAGCTTTTTGTATATCTACGAATGCAATATAAAGTGAATTTCCGATTCTAAATCTTTGTTCGATTAACAGTCTTAATGCCAGAATTGCTTCGCGAGTACCTACACGTCTCCTAAATCCGAACTGAGCATCTCCTAATACAATTTCTACTTTATTTACTATTCTTGTATACAATATTCTTACCAATATCTTTGATGCATGACTTATTAAGTTTAATGTTCTAAAATCTTCACATTTATCTGAGTTCGTTCGTTTTGGTATTGCAATTATTTTTTCTGTTATAAAAGTATGTATACATTATATATATTGGACGTATTTTACTGTTGTTAGTATTAAGTTAAAAATAATACACTATTTCCAAAAATTAATTATTCTATCGTTTATGCGAGTAATGAATATGTTGAATATGTGCACACCTACATGCATACGTATATCTTACCTTTCTCTCCAATATGTATATATATGTATATATATAACATATACATATATATTATTATTATTATTATTATTATTATTATATCGAATTAGCCACTAATTGACTAAATTATCAACTGGTTCCGTTATTAACTTTTCGTTTCTTAGAAATGTTTTCCTTGGACACCTCTGCGAATTATTTACGATTACGCTGTTTCTTCTTTAATGCTATTCGCTGATTAGTATCTTCTGCCATAATGTTTAATTCCTCCATATCGTTTTTAACCTCCGTGTAACATGTGCTATTCATTTTGAGTTTTCTGATATAATCGAACAATCTTCTTGTGAAGCTTTCTGACTCCATTCTTTACATATGGCCAAAGAAACTAATTCTTTCTTTTTCTGACCGCGCGGAGGGGCGGTAATCTTTTCTACACGTTGGTATACTTCCCGGTTGCTCCGTCATTTCTACTTGCTTCGGGTGCTGATATTCTTAATATTCTACTTTCTGTGTTTTTAACTTGTTCAGTCTTTTTCTATTCATTACTAGCCTCTCTGAGGTATATAGTATACCTCAAGTCTGATCACAGACATTTAGTGTCATAATTTTGCGTTTTTCTATTATATATTTCTGTTGTTAAGTAAAAACCGCTTTCGTTCTATTGATTTTATATTCGAACGCTTTTCCGCACTACCAATTCTCCCAAATATTTGAACTGGTTAACTCTTTGAATGTTGCCAAAATCAGTTTTAATTTTGCTAGGTGCCGTTTTAATATTTGCTATGAATTTAGTTTTTTTCAAAGAAAATTTGTAAACCTGTTTTACTCACCCGTTCTTTTGACAACTCTATCTGCTATTTTGATGTATCCACAAGTTCCGATATTATTAACAGATCGTCTGCAAAAGCTAAACCGTCGGTACATTATCTTTCTTGTATCGTAGTCTAGTTTTTCCGCTAATATTTTCATCACTCGTTGTTTTTCTCCACTCTCTTACAACAAGTGACAGTACATCACTGTTTTACTTTGAAATTTCCTACATAAATCACGTCGTCTAAATTTCACTTTTAGATATATGTTTATTAATGTTTTCTCATTAAACTTCTTTTCTCATCCAAATCAAATTGTTTCGAGAACATTAAACACCGTTATATCTCGTGAATAATACTCTTTCTTGAAATCTACAAATATTAATATATAGTTTCTTGATCTTCTTTTCAAACATAGTGTTATTTATGTGAGGCTGAAAATTGGTTCTACACATGGTCTATGTTTCCTGAAGTCACAGTGATATTCGACAATTTAGGAATCTGGTTGTTCTTCAGCTCTACTTTGTGATACCTCTGCAGTCGTTCACATCTCTGTGTACACCCCTTTTTATGCGAGGGATGAATTATCGCTGTCGTCCAATCTTGGGGAATTATCTCTGTTTCCCGAATATCTTTATTTCCGCCAGCTGTTAGCGTTTTTTCATAAATCTGCTATTGTTGTATCTTTCCCTGCACAGCCTTATTGTTCTCGGAGCTAATTCCAAATTAAATTATCAAAAAGTTTTAAATTATCAACGAAGACTAACAACGTAAGTATATTACGCTCACTCGATTGCTCTATTGACTACGATCTATCCTCGCGTACTTCGTCTTTTAATAAATCCACCTTGTTCCTCTGTAAGTTGTATAAGCAACCGCAGATTTGGATATTAAGAATTCTTAATATTACTGCGCCAGTTCTTTTTCCGTTATTAAATAATAAAGCATATATAGATTCGACATCTATTCCGCAATTTTCCATATGGCGTTACGTATAGAGTGGAGCATCTCCATTCTTCGTTTTCTGCGATGTTTTTCATAATTTTTGTTGATATTTAGTCCACGTCCGTAGATTTGTTATTTTTCAAATAATAGTCTCTTCAAATTCACTCCTTAGTATCTCTATATCTCTAGTTCAATTTCCACCAACAGTTGTGAGATCACCGGTGCTTGCTTATCATTGTAAACCAATAATTTCTCCGTACTTTAGCCACTACATTCCGTTCCGTTCTAATAATACCTTGTTTATCTTCTACGATACAATTTCTGGTTTCGTAATACAAGGAGTACTAGTTTCTGTGTATGTGCATCGGAAAGGATATATATATATTAATATTTAAACAATTTTTATTAGATTTCGAACTGACGTTCAACTTCACTCTGAATACCGGCGATTCACGCGAATTAGAAATCAAATCTCAACGTCGTTTAAACAGCGGAGAATGGCAGAAAATTTGGATCGATTACAATAAACATCACGTGCGATTTATGATCAACACTGATTATCAGATCGTCGATTTCAAACCGTACGAAGAGTTCGGCCCTTTTGAAGGAAGCATGTTTATTGGCGGCGCAGTCGAGTACGCATTTTAATCATCACTATTATTATTCATTTGTAGTTAATTTCAAGAATGTTAGATTTCAGTGGCGTAGCCAGGGGGTGGTTTTGGAGTGTCTGAACCCCCAACCCCTTTGGAATCAATCTGATAATAAGAAAATATATAATCGTTGTTAAATGCCGTTTTGCATTTGTTAAACCTTTTTTTTTTCATTTATTTTATAACTATTTTTTTTTTTTTTAGTTAACCGATCTAAAATTATCTCGTTCTACCTTGGAAAAAATTTTAAAATCCCTTAAAAAATAGAAAAAAAATTAATTACGAAAATGTGTACATATAAATACATATCTTCATAAAAATAATTTTGCCTTACAAAATTATACAGGCATGAAAATGCACACACATATATATATATGTAATACTTTGGTATATCGTAAAATTATAGAATTAAAGTAATAAATAACTTACAAAATTACTGGTAGCATTATTTATATTTAATCTGAAATAATTTATATTTGAATTTTAGAAATTGTTCTAATTGAGAATATCATTTAGTTGCAAACGCAATATTTGTGACATCTGTATATTTTGTAATAAACGGTTTCTACTCTACTTTGATAACAGATATTTCTTTAATAAGTTGCTTCCCGAACATATTTTGCCATGAGAACAGGAGTTTCGCTGTTGTCTATCCCAATGGTTCTAGATTGTTATTATGTGGTGGATGTTTGGCATATGTGTTCCTTTACTAATGTACATGTAGTATATACGTTAAGGTTTATATTGTATTTATTAATTTGTTATTCGTCCGTTTATTTCGAGTTAGATTGTTTGAATGGGGTATGTTTTAATGAGTGTGAGACTTGTGAAACCTGTTTAATAGGTGTGAGGCTGGTGAATGTGTTCAATGTATTTTTTTTTGTATTTTTTTTTTTTACTTTTAGTTTTATAATTCAGAAAAAATTATTCATTTTATTATTTTATTTATAACCCTACGCTATAATTGGCTTTTAGCTGTTGTGTGGCTTCATTAAATAAATAAATAAATAAATACTCCATTACTATTACGGTTACAACGTATGTTGTTTTTAATTATATTTAAATTACTCAAATAATAACCCATATTTAAGTAAGGATTCGGCACTTACAAGAGTTCACATTCAAATTTTTATCTTTAATACTTATGAGATATATATATATATAAATAAACGATCATAATGCGCTTCTATCTATCCACTGCCGGCTGTGAGTGATCCATTTTTTATTATCTTGCCACCTAGTGTTTCAAGAATCCTAACCCTCTCTCGATATTCATCGCGTTAATATTTCGGTTCATCTATCATCCGTTCTTCAAATTTGACGATGCGCGAATGAAAGAGATCATAATTTTGAAACGGACGCGCGATGTTATGGTAAAGGATCTGTAAGTGAGTAGGTGTTTAAAAGTAATTAGTGTACGTTGTATAAATGCTCATCTCTATTCATCTTGACTTAATATTACGAACTTATCTTCTTCAGAACCTATCTTATTTTTTCATTTTTTTTTTTATGTATTACTACAAAAGGTCAAATCGCAAAGTCTATTATTCATTCCGTTATTATATAGATGTGTACATACGGGACGTCTACAACCTGGAAATTCTTACAAGACTAACATTATCAAAAGCATCTAGTTGTAGGTATTGCAATTAATAATTATGCGTACATCGAGTAATATCCACGAGGCATTAATTATTCGTAAAAAAAAAATATTTTAGTGAGAAAAAGGAGATAAGAGTATTTTATTTTTTTTTTTCTTGTTTTTTTTTCTTTTTTTTTCTAGGTAGAAGTATTCCATTAAGTGCGTGGTAGGAAGGTGTAATGAAGAGCGAGTGGAGTTGTATACAGAGAACAGTGTTAGGTAACTAGCTATAGTGATTTGAACATCACAGGTTGAGTAAGTAGGTGGATTGGTTTTGGATAGGACATAATAAGAGTGAGTCAAAGAAGTGTGACCTGTCCTGACACGGAACAACATCACTTTATCCTTTCTTGTACGATGAATAATAACACTGAATAGGCTAGATACTACTTTGTTAAGGTAAAAATAATTTAGGGTCGCGCTAAACACTTTGCTTTTTTTTAAAAAAAAATCAGCATTACGATTAAGTTATATTATTAATAAATACAAGTGGTTCGATTTGTTATTTTTGTGCAGGAATTTAGTCGTAAAAGGATCAGTTTATAAAGGATTAGTGGGCTGTTTTCGCGGTCTTGTAGTAAACGGTGAAATTCTGGATATTTATTCTTACATGAGCGTACATCTTTCCGAAATTATCAAAGAATGCAAACCTAAATGCGATCCTAATCCTTGTCAAAACGGGGCAAAATGTAAAGAATTATGGAACAGATTCGAATGCGTCTGCGAAAATCCATGGGCCTACAGCGGAATATATTGCGAAGAAAGTAAATTAATCGTAGCTTTTATTTGTTATGGATACACATCATACACACACACACAATTCATGAAGTTTAAAAATTATATTTTATATATATATATATATATATAATCTAAAGTTATTTTACTGTACTAAATAGTAACCTAACCATCAAGCGAGTTTTCTTTGCGCGCAAAACAACTAAATTAATGAATAAATTTTAAAATAACTAGATGAATAAATAAGTTAACAATTAAAAAATTAAAACATAAAAACAGAACAACAACCGTGCAGTGGCAAATTTTAATGGTGAAACTAATACAATATTTAAAACGAAATAACAAAAATTCAAAAAATAATTTTTTAGATAAAACAACTTAATAACTGAATTATTTATTATTGTGAAAAGTTTATTCAAAAATAATTTTAAAAAAAAAAATATTTTGCTTATTATTTTATTGAACGAATTTAAAAAAAAAAAAAAACCTGAAATAATCTAATCGACACTAGCGCTATAATGGAGAAACTTCGCTCTAGTTCATGTTTGTGAATGTAGTATTAGTAAAATTTTAAAAAAGTGTAATTTATTTTAAAATCGTTATTTACAAAATGAGATAATTGTTCGCCCATCTCGATGTGTATAAGTTAGCCGTTTAAACGTACATTTTCAATAGTTTAAAAAATATATATATATATTTTTCGATGACGGAATGATCTGCAATTCGGGCCGAAACTATTTATGTTCGTTCTTACTTGACCTTAACCATTACGATGTCGCCTAAATGTCAATAATTACGTATAACAGAACTATGCACGACACTGATTTGTACGTGCTAGTTAAATTAGCAATTGAGTAGCCGCGTTTATTAAAACTATCGACTAAGATTATATCGTAACTACAACCTAAGCCTGTTTAACTATATTTAGTCGTTTATTACTTTACGACAATTATATCGATTATCTCTTTGTTCGATTATTTAACAGATATTAATGTCGGCGGTATCACCTTCATTACCAAAGAGTCTTATTTGAAGAAACATTTCCTATTTCAAAATATGACAAATCCGGAACGATTCCTGTACGCTTCTTTGATGATAAAAAAAATGTTATTGAACATTCGAACCTACGACATCGATTCGTTAATTTTATACGCCAACGATAATTTGAACAATTTCGTTCATCTCTACATCAGCAACAGACTGTACGTAACCTTTTTATTCAATTACGGAACAGAAATTCATAACATCTCCGTTCAATATCCAGGTAAAAAGTGACATTATTTCGCCTAGTGTATATTTTCTTTCGCAGCAGGGCCGGTCTATCCAGGTTCTCCCGCGAGCTCTGAATAGGAAGATTTTTTTTTTAGTCTTTTTATATGTGGTACGATCGATAGTTATTTTGTGTCTGCCGCGTTCTCTCCGTCTATACACTATCCAGTCATGTTATGATATTCTGTAGAGTGGTATAATTTTTTTTTTTAAATATATTCATCGTTCGACACACGTTAAGATCAGTGGCGGAACCAGGGGGGTGGTTTTGGGTATCTGAACCCTCAACCCGCTTGGAATCAGTCTGATAATAAGAAAATATATACTCGTTGTTAAATTTTGCATTTGTTAAACCTACTTTGTTTTTTTTTTTTATTTTCATTTATTTTATTTTAATTTCGTTGTATAGTTTTGTAATATAGGAGGTACTAGAAGAATTTTGTAGAAAAACGCGGAGAATAGATTTTAAATTTTAAATTTAGTTAAGTATTACTATGTATTATTCCTTCGAAAAATATAAAATCGTTATTTATCGTTTATTTTTTCGCGGAATTTATTGTACTTTGTAACCATCCCCCTCTATCCTCAATAACGAACTATTAGTTTTGTTCCAGTGACGTTAAATATTTCTGCCGTTTATTTGGCTTCTAATAGAATTACATATTCGACGTCTAATAAGTATAAAAATAACTCCGGCGAGTTGGATTGCTTATTGGGGTTTAACCTACTTGAGTTTTGGTTATTTACTTAAAGTTCAATGTAACTCGAGTTTACTGTTGTAATTTAGTTTTGTTTGAACCCCCCTCTTCAGCCAAGTATGGTTACGCCACTGGTTAAAATAATACCAGATTAAAATTTAGCGCAGTCCGCATTACCGTTAAAATTCACTTCAAACAATGAATTTTTAAAATGCTTTCTATCGCATTCCATATTACCCGATGTGTACGAGGGAGTATCGGCGTCTTCATGAAAAGTGTTTTTTTCCCTTTTATTGAATATTCCAGCGAATTATATTAACCCAACAACATTCGTCATATGATTATACAATTTCTTCAGTTGTACTATCAGCTTTTTTGCGTTTTTTTAAAAAGAAATTATACAAAGTAATTTAACAACAACTCGTTCGTCATCTTTAAACCTTATAGTTTCGTTTTTGTATTTTTGATTACACTGACAAATTTTAGAAAAACAAAAATGTGTTCACGTCAGTAACGTATTTTAGTTTTTACCGAATTTCGGAATAGAAATTTAAAATACCCTCCTGCCGATATCTAAATAAAAAATTACTTCTTTCAATATACTCCATTTTGCTTAGCACCAAATGTTTCAGTCCTGCTTTTTATAAAATGCATTACAGATAAAAAAATAGTAGACCAGTGTTTAATACACACCAAAAAAAATTGGTAAATATGATTAGAAGTGCCAAAGATTACTTTCTACACAAACAGGTTCCAGGTGTGTATTGTATTCCGTGTTCACGTGGAAGTGTTATATTGGTCAAGCAGAAAGGCCAGTGGATGTTCTCGTATTAAGGAGCATATAGCTGATGCAAAATACCTTAGAACCGAAAAATCTGATGTGCCCGATCATATGTGTAATTCAGGCCATATCATCAATTTCAACAATGTCTCCATCTTGGCTAAATATCACGCAAGGTTGACAGGAAAAACTGTTGAAATTAGTAAATATAATGATAATTTCGATAGAGAAGATGACTTTCGTTTGATGATAAATCCTATCCTAGGTCAAATTAGAAGAAAACACAGAGGAAAAGCGAAAAGTACGCACCAACCAGCAGCTGGAGGTAGTCTTCTAACAACCAATCAAATCCGCGATATTGATAATAACTGTAATAGTAGTAGTTACAGATATCGCCTGAGAAACAGCACTGTTGCCGAAAGGTATATAGACGTTTCTTCGATAATTCGGTCAATTGATGTTCTCCCTCTCGATAATGAACTGTGTGAGATCAAAATAGTGACGTGGTATCTATCGAAAGTTTTTTAATTTTAATATTAATAATCTTACCACAAAAACACACTCTCTTCAATCATGCATACATCTTAATATATATAAATTACGCGTCACATGTTTATCCGCAATGGACTCCTTAACCGATTTTAATCAAATTTACACACCGTGTGCAGTTTGATCCAACTTGAAAGATAGGATAGCTTATATCTCAATTTATAGTCGCAATATTATTTTATTGCAAATTATTTGTCTATTATTCGACAGTCACAATTATCTGTTAGTTCCAAACGATTCTAAAAGATGGCGATATCTGTTGACTGGATGGAGTAAGTATTCAATAGATGGCGCCATGTTAAAAGTACAAACGTTTCATATAAGATGCAATTTAATAGCATAACCACCACGTGTTTCTGAGGCTGAAGTTTAAGTTAAATTTATTTTGTAGAAAACAAAATACAGTGAAATTCAATTGTTCTTACTTTTTCAATTTATGGTGTTAGTATAGTCGGCCACGTATTACTTAGACTGAAGTAAAAATTAAATTCATATTATAGTGAAGATAATACAGCAAAATTATTCTTGCTTTTTAATTATTAGTGCTTAATTGTTCAAAACTCTTTAATTAAAATATATACACGTAAGTATTAACACACACACACAGATTAATATCTCAAAAAGTTAACTAATTTATATATATATATATATATATATATATATATATATATATATATATATATATATATAATTAATAATAAACCGAACAAAATATAACACAATCACTAAAAGTTTTTTAATCGCGAAGCTTTTCGACAGTTACGTCATTTTCAAGCAAACATCAAAATTATTACATGAAAAGATGTAATAATTTTGGTGCTTGCTTGAAAATGATGTAACTGTCGAAAAGCTTCGCGATTAAAAAACTTTTAGTGATTGTGTTATATTTTGTTCGGTTTATTATTAATTAATAAAATCACTACTCCCCAATATATTCAACATTTATATATATATGAGAAAATGGTATAAAGCTCCCCACACTTTTTCAATAATTGTATAAATTTTTTTTATTATTTTTATTCAACCTCTATTAAAAATTATTTTGCACTCCTCATTTCAATATGCTATAATAGCATGTTTTTCAGGAGTTTAAGTGTAACATGTTATTTACAAACAACATTATAATATACTCATTTGTTACAAACTTGAATAAAAAAAATAATAAAATTTAAAATTAATTCTTTTGTATTGATTTTTGTGATCGATCGTGTTCAAAGCCCTTCCCCTTCAAATCCCAATCCAGTGAATTTTTATACCAGCTTTAACGTTTCCGTCTTCGTTGTAAATAATAATTTCATTGTATTAAGGGGTAATGGTAGTAGAAAATCCGTCATGGAGGTCGCCATGTTTTTTACAAATGGCATCTATGTAACAAAGCATAGTGGTCCCTATGACTGTCTCCTACCGTTCTCCTTGAACAGTTTACTACAATGTAATATAACAAAAACCTTAGCCACAGCAACGCATGGCTGGGTCTGCTAGTATACATATATATATTTGTTAATCTGGAACTTCACAGCTCTGAGACTACTAATTACATTTTGACGTATCTTCATGTTGGTTTACTTGAGAATTATACAGCGGTGGTTTCTCCTTGCTCTGCGCCGGATTTTCTGTCAGAGTTTACTACCTTAGCCTTCGGATAAACATCCTAACCGCAAGGCAGCAGTTTGTTACTGAGGAGGTAACGGTGTAGAGTTCTTACGGCGACCAAAACTCACCGAGGGCGACAGTCATAGGATTTATGCACACTTTTAGTAGACAGTTCGTCAAGCTGTCCATCTGCATCTTCGTGTCTCCTTACCCTGTCACTACTGGAATTGCCTACATGAGGCTTTCTACCAGTAGCCGCTGTTGGTCTGCGACTGCTTATTCGACTGACGTCTTATTCGCAGCTAACCTACATATCTGTAGGCCGTTCCACTATCCGCCATGTGGACGCACCCCGTTCCGGTTGCAGCTCCGGATCCTTGAGAGCACCCGTACAAGTACACGTGCCCCCAAGGGGGGATAAACCAATAGGAACATGGAATATATGAACAATTTTAAAAATAGGCAAACTGGAAAATGTAAAACAAGAAATATTACGTAACAATATTGACATTTTAGGACTTTCTGAAACTAGATGAAGGAAAATTCAAGAGCGGGGACGTTCTGGTCATACATTGAAAAAGTAAAGGATGACAAGAAGGAGAGGAACCGATAGCAAATACAATAATAGATATCAGTATTATTGAAAATAGACTTATGAGAGTTACATTAGCGGCTAAACCTGTAAACATCTCAATAATACAAGTATACATGCCAACTACAGCAGCATCTGAAGAAGAAATCGATACTGTTTACGAGCAGCTAAAGTCGTTACTACATGAAACATGTGCTGATGACAATATTATTGTGATGGGGGACTAGAATTCAATGGGCGGTGATGGGGAAGAAAATCCGGTAGTGGGAAAGTTTGATTTGAGCAAACGAAATAGCAGAAGACAAAGACTAGTCGATTTTTGTAACCAAGAACATTTTGTAATAACAAATACCTATTTGAAATGCCATATAGACGACAATATACATGGAAAAATCCAAACGACAAAAATAGATATCAGTGAAAAAACGATACAAAAACCAAATAATCAAAAGCTGCGCGTATCCAGGGGCAGATGCAGACACTGATCATTCATTAATAAAAATTATGTAACAGATTTAGGAGACCGCAAATAGGGACAAGAATATCTAAGTGGAATACGGGAACATTGAAAGATAATAAGATAAAAACTAAATTCGCAGAAGTATGCAATGAAAAAGTTAAAAAATCTAACATTCATTTTGTGAACATCGTAGAGACATTGAATACGATTACAAATATCGTGAAGCAAGCTGCAGGAGAAGTTATAGGCGTGCAACAACGGCAGGTGCAACATAAGCCGTGGATCACAAATGATGTACTAAAGATGATGGAGGAAAAGATGTGTTATAAAAATATATCAACTAACGAAGGAAAAATGAATACAACAGGTTTGCAACAAATCGTGAGTGCAAACGTTTAAAAGAACAATGGTGGGAACAGAAATGTACAGAAATTGAAAAAGATATATCGACTGCATATAAAAGAATAAAACATTACTAGTTGAAACGTAAAGGGTTACGCAGTCGTGTAATCTGTACACAAGAAGGATTAGTAGCACAAACAACAGAAGAAATACGATGTACATGGAAAAAATATGTAGAAACTCTTTACAAGCAGCCAACCAAGCGTTGCAAAACAGAATAACAAAAATCAGATAGAAGGGGAGGAGACGATATTGCGAGCAAAATTTGATGCAGCGCTACGATCTCTAAAGGATAACAAGGCGGCTGGATCCGATAATATAAAAGCAGAATTATGGAAAAATAGCAATTCCCAGGTTAAAGAAATGTTATACAAAATGATTTGTGAATTAATGTTGAGAGGAGCATTAACATCGTTGAAATATTTAGGTCAGATAGTATAACCTATAATCTCGACTATACACGGGAAATACGCAAAAGAATAGTCACGTGTAAGCAAGCATTCACAGATAAACATTCACTACTAGTGCAACGATCAGTGTCATTACAATTACGTAAACAGCTTATGAAAACATTCGTTCGGTCAATTGTGCTGTATAGCGCAGAAACTTGGGTGCTGAAACAAGTAGACTGTAAGCGACTTGAAGCCATTTAAAATGTGGTGCTGAGGAAGTTTCAACGAATATCCTGGACAGACAAAATTATTAATCAAACAGTACTTGACAAAATGGGCGAAACAAGAAATATCTTAGACAGGATAAGGAAAACTGGACTGAGATGGTTTGGACGTGTACTAAGATCAAATCAAAACATATTATCCACAATTATTGAAGGAAAAATTGTTGGAAATAGACCGCTTAGAAAACCCAGAATGACGATTATAGACACTGTATTAAAATACACTGGAATGCAAAATTATGTGGGCTTGAAGAAGTGATCGTGTTGAGTGGCGCAGGATCGTGTTGGGGCGAATCAGCCAGATGACTGTTACATAATCATCATCATCATATATATATATATGTACTATCGCGGTGACATAGTTGCTAGAGTGCTCGACTGCCAACTCGATGGTTGAAGGTTCAAACCAACTCGCAACAAGAATATCACAGAGAAAGCAGTGGGATCCCATTCCTTATAACAACATATGCGCGCGCATCTATAGATAATACATTGAAATATATTAAACATATACAATATGTGAAAAATAAAGTCAACAAACATTATTATCGATAAACAGCTAAAGAATCCGTTATCTTAACACCTACCAATTCCAACAAAGGATTTTGTGGGACTACGTACGCAACCAGCTGAAGAGCCGAGCAACTGCCAGATTCTCAAAACTACCTCAATTTACGGCGGATCGAATGAAGACAAACAGGGTGGCACATACAAACAGAAAATATTAAGTCGCCCTCACATACGCAGTGGACATGCTCTTCTTACCCACAAGTACTTATTTCTAAACCAGAGTACATCTTTCTGTGATTCCTGCAACTGCCCTCTCACTATTCCTCACATCCTGTTATCATGTCCTTCTTAAGTAACCCACCGTCTTGCTGCTGGACTTGCTTCATCCCTAACCGAAATCCTATAGTACACTCCATCCGCTGAATCTCATAACTTTCCTTTTATCATCTAATCTTTTTTCTTTTAATTATCCTTCCGTGCCTCGTGCCTTAGTATCAGTATAAGACACGTGAATTTAAAAAAACAAACAAAAACAAACATGATTATATTTTTAAAGCACTTGGAGGTAAATTATTAGGATAAATTATAAATGTAAAGTAATTCTGTCTGAAGGTTTAGTACAGTTATTATAAACATATTGCGCCAGTGTTTATTTTAAGCATTTAACTAAACAACAAATGTACAATGTAATCTATAATTGTCGTAAATTTATAATTGATTTAACTTCATCGTAATTATGTTACTGTTTCTAATATAACGTTATATACCGTAGCACGGATTATACTACGCATTAATCTTTATGTTAAAAAAAGATCTTTAATCTTTAAAGCTAAAAAAAATGTTCATCATAAATAAAATAGCTCTCAACAGTTTGACGTACAGATTTTAAATAAATTTAATGTATAATACAATACATTAACAAAGGACAAGTTAATAAATCATACTTTCTGGTCATGGTTCTATTGGATATTATTTAAATAAATAATTAAAGATAATAAATGTCGCAACTAAATAAAAAATGTTCAACATATATAAGTGTAACAAATGTATATATAATCTCCTTGTGTCCATGTGGGCTGTACACTTAAGTTGAATGAAATAATTCTGTCACGCCAATTTCCGATTTTAATCTCGGAATTGTTTAAAAATTAAGTATACATATAAATAGTAGCTACTGTTAACCATAAGCTAAAATTTTTAGACTACTACAATTTTGTTTCACGTATACATTATAGTCATCTCCCGTTATTCGCGAGTGATTACGGGGGACCCTTAATTGACGATTATCCATGTTTATAACGCATACGGGACCCGGACCCGAGGTGGGGTGTGATTTCAAAGGAGCATAGTTAACACCGGATATCGTAATTTCTGAAATATACATTTATTTTTTTTTCGGACAGTTGCTTTCACACATTCGGTCAGCAGTTTTGTTTCCGATCTTTATTTCTTGTTGTGACGCATATGAATTTTACTAAGTAATTAAAATTAAATTAATTTCATTCGCTATTAGGTCTAAATAGCGGAAAGTCGATACAGATAGCCGTTATTCGCAATGAAAATGAAACACTCCTGTATGTCAACGAATATAATAATTCGATATCGGTAGGAATCAAATTACTTACTGAATATTCCAATAAACCGTGGATAAATCCTAAAAAAGGTATTATTATGTTTAATTATTTCATCATTATAACGTAATAATTTCAATCATGTACGTGATTATTTGAAAATTAAACTAGAACGCTAAGGTAAAGGACGTTCCGTCAACTCGAAATAGAGTATGTCGCTTATATAGCTCTTGTCAATCTGAAGGTAAACTGGCTAAAACGCCCTCTCTGGCCAGGAGCCAATACATTACCTTCTCCGGTTTATTTTTGTTTTTTTTTTTTACTTTTCAGCAAGCTGGTACTTACTTATCGACCAATGGAGAATTGATCGTTCCGTTGGCTGGAGACGTTTCTAATATAATACATTCTTGTTCTTTATAGGTTTAAAATGAAGAAAACAGGAGCGAACTGAAAAGCATTCTATAAATAAAAAATGTTTTGAGGACGTCCGTTACATATATTATATACAGTGACAAATTTGGACAACGGATTATTTTTAATTCCGATAAGTGTATTTTGAGCTATAGGCAAATAATTTTCTATACGAGCTGATAAGAAAGATATATAAGAATGAGACAATACCGATGGATTTTATAACAGGAAAAATAATTGCAATACCAAAAAGAACGAACTCAGATAAATGTGAAGATTTTAGAACATTAAACTTAATAAGTCATGCATCAAAGATATTGGTAAGAATATTGTATACAAGAATTAAAGTAGAAATTGTATTAGGAGATGCTCAGTTCGGAATTTAGGAGACGTGTAGGTACTCGCGAAGCAATTCTGGCACTAAGACTGTTAATCGAACAAAGATTTAGAATCGGAAATTCACTTTATATTGCATTCGTAGATATACAAAAAGCCTTTGATAATGTCAATACATTGTTTACAATATTACAGAAAACGGAAATAAACAAGAAGGATATTAAATTAATATATAAATTACACGAAAATCAGAAAGCAATGATACACATATGTGAATAAAGAAGTTAAAATATTGAAAGAAATTAGACAGGGCTGTTATCACCGATATTATTCAACCTTTATATAGAAGAAATAATGAAAGAAATTAAAGAAAAAACAAAGAAATAAAAATACAAGGTGAAATAATATACACATTACAATTTGCTGATGATATAGCTGTTCTAGCAGAAAATCGAAATCAATTGAAGGAAACATTAAAAGTAATGGAAGATGTATTTAAGAAATATGGAATACAAATAAATAAAAATAAAACAAAAATTATGCGATAAAAATAGCAGTCGGAAGAAAATAAGTTCAGATATTGACGGTGTTAAAATACAAGAAGTGAATGAATTTCATTACTTGGGTAGTAAAATCACCAGAGATGGCAGGTGTAGCAAGGACATTAAAAAACGGATCAATCAAGCAAAGCAAGTTTTTTACGATCGGAAAAATATTTTAACCAACAAAGCTATGAGTACAAATTTGAGGAAAAAATTTTTAACCTTATTTGTTTGGAATGCAGCGTTGTACGGATGTGAAACATGGATGATTGGAAAGGCGGAGAAAAAAACATAGAAGCCTTCGAAATATGGTGCTATAGGAGAATGCTGAAAATAAGATGGACCGATAAATTAACAAATGAAGAGGTGTTAGAAAAAATTGGCGAAGGAAGAACATTATGGAAAAAAATAATAAAACGTGGAAAAAAATAATAAAACGAAGAACTAATATGATCGGTCATATTTTAAGACATGAAACCTTATTAAAGATAATTATAGAAGGACAGATGAATGGGAAACGCGGAAAGGGAAGACCAAGAAATCAATATACACAGCAACTAATAGAAGACACTGGTAGCACAGGATATACGGATATGAAGTGGAAAACAGAAAACCGTCAGTTGTGGAAGAAATTATCAAACCAGTCTTAGGACTGATGACTACATGATGATGATACCTGAAATAATTTTATATAAACGTGGTAAAAAAATTAAATGAAAAACAACTGTTATTGACGCGATAAATAGGAAACGATAAAGAAACAATTGCAACTAAGAGAAACTTTTTAACTGCTTCGAAGAAAAGTACTGCGTAGCGTAAAGAATGTTTTCTGCTAGAATTGATCCTCTAGACCTCATTAACGAATAGAAACATCAAGGGTGTTAAGGTGTGTCCACATCATGCACAGTCGTAATTTTATCATCGACAGACTTGTGCTGATGAAGGAAAATTATCCAGCTGGTAGTATAGACAAATGGTTATATTGAATATCGCGTTTTAATGAATACCGTCAAATGTATATGCTAGTTATCCAACTGCATTTGTAATGCATAAGGTCTCACCAGACAAGACGGAACGGTTTTGTTTTTTTGAATAGCGCAATTGGTAACACTGCTACAATGCAAACTGCCTACTCCACCTTTAGTACCTACACGAGAGATTCGTTTTTGTCTACTTCCAATTATCATAGAGACTTACAACGAGAAAAAGCGCACGTTTTACGTGGAACGTTATTTTCAGCGTGAATCGATCACGACAGTGCAAATAGAGTTTCGAAAAAATTCAAAGTCACGCAACTTTTTTGTGCGGGGGTATAACGAAACACGTTCACGAGATCTGAAAGACTTGAAAACTCAGATTTCTGAAGAAATTTCAAAATTCAGTATGCTCGAAAAAGGTTTCGAAAATGTTGTAAAAACTAAATTAACGTGTTGTAAATTGCGGTCATCTGAACAATCTCGTTTGCCTATTTTGAAATAAAATTTCATTCCAAAATTTTGGTCGAATAGTTTTCAGTTATTCAAAACACCGTCCATCTACTCTGGCTCACTCTAATTTCATAATTTGCGACATTTAAGATAAAAAAATAGGAAAAATAACACTTATCTCGGTCGTTATGATATATAAGAAAGAATACTGCGATGAAATTATAATTAAGCAAGTTTAGAAAGACACATATCGACTGCGGTGCAGAAATCATATGTTGGGGTATTTTCTCTAATGATAATTTAAAAATATGATAGAACCGAACAAAAGTAAGAAATTTAATAAGTAGATGGCGTATTTAGTAGACGAGGAAGAGTGTTGCAGCCGATTTATCAATTTACAAAATTACCGATATAAGTGTAATAAATATATTTCCGAATTCTAAGTTAAATAGATATTAACGAATTGCACTTAATTTAAATGAAATAATTAATATATACACTAGTTTAATTATTTAGTAATTTTTTCAGAAGTACTTTCTCCTCCTCGACCACCAGCGCCTCCGATGGAATACTTTCAGGTTCATATTGGAGGATACGAATCCGAAAGTTTAATACCGGTCAATAATCACACAAAAGTGGGCGGATACGTAGGTTGTATGCGGGGTTTAAAAATCGGTGAAACTCTCATCCATTTAGTAACTCCCATTAACAGTACAAATCACACAGGTAAACATATACCTATACATATATATATATATAGCGTGTATATATTTATTCATTTATAATTTTTATTACAAACTAAAGGAAAGTAATTCGGAATATATATATATATATATATATATATATATATATATATATATATATATATATATATATATATAATAGGTTAATTACATACGTAGTAAAATGTTTTACTCCATATTTAATTCGACTAACCTGTAATTATTTAAGTGATATATCTTTTTATGTTTCTAAAGGTAATACGAAATCATCTTATAAAACCTATTTAGCGATGTATCACAAGGTAGCGTGCTAGGTCCATTTTTATTTTCATTTTATTCACACGACTTCCCTGTTTTGCCTAATATACAAGTCTCACTTTTTGAAGATGATGCTGTTATATATTGCAGCTCGTATAGATCCAATACTGTACATAGTAGATTGCAACTTGGAATAACGCGCATCATTAATTATTACAATAAATGACAAATTAATATAAAAACTGAGCCCATCTTATTCACTCGTAGAAGACCAACGTTGCCAGATAGTTTTCTTGTTCAACATGCTCAAATAAATTGGAGTGACCAGGTACGCTATCTGGATGTTAACAGTAGATTGACGTTCACTAAACACGTAAACAATACTAGTCTTAAGACAAATAAATCCATCCGTTCCATATACCATCTTTTTAATCGTAAATCTCATCTTAATATTAACAACAAGATGATAATTCTTAAAGTCATTAATCCGACCAATAATAACATATGCCCGCCCGGTGTAGAACTCAACAAGTCACTTTTAATAAACTGCAAATCATTCAGATATATGTTTAAGATGTATTTTAAATGTACTTACACCGAAGTCGACAAAAGGGTATATTAGAAATTTTATTTTAAAAGTATTAAGCGATTTTTTTTTTTTTAATAAATCTCTATATCATGATCACATTCTCGTTTCCTCGATCGGTAATTACGATTACAGTCAACTACTAAAATTTATGTATAATAAATATAAACATAGAATTTATTATAAGCTCGCTAATTTTTTTTTTTTTTAAGTTGCACGTTTTTATATAAATTTTTATTTTTCTTCTCCTGCGGTTGTATGCATATGTATCTATTTCATAATTAACTTTCAGTTATAATAAGATCATTTTCTTTGTTATGGTAAGGATGCACCCGATATACTATTAACTACTTAAGTTGTGTATATTTATTCGGTGTTCATAGTAAAATGTAATTGCATTCTAGCGACATATGTACAAAGCTTTAATATTTTTATTAGCCGAAAGATAGCGATAACCTCAATATTCAATTATAACAGTATAAAATGAAACACAAAAATAAATCAGTTTAATATCAACGCAGACACGATATCAAACCCGAACGTTAGATAAAAATTCAACATGAATTTAATATATCAAAAAGGATACAATTCTAACATTACGAAGAAATATATATGTTAATTAAATTCTCGTACAATTTAATGGTATCTCCAGTAATAAACGCATTCCTCAAATACTTCATTAACACAACAACTGGCAGGAATTCATACTAACATAACTTCCTTCTTGCTATTAAACCCAATATTGACTTCCGAAAACCACCTGTTTATAGCATTCAGGATGTCTTGGCCACATATCGCTCTCTCGTGACCATCTACACCAAACTTCCCACCCCTTTACTTTTTGTCAGTTTTGTGTACTCCCAAACCCTTCTCTTATTCGCAATAACTCTGCCCTACCATAACTTTACTACATCTCTAATAGCTAAGTCATCTCGGGGTGCTGTGAACAGTTACACACGATGCTATGAAAAGTAAAGAATAAATTTTTATAAAATTCAAATGTACGCACGAATGATTTGCCTCAATTATCGTACTCGCTAATTTCTGGTTAAAGTATCGAATTGGAATTTCTATAATTACTTAAGTCTAACGAAACATTCGGCTATGGTCTGCAAATTGTTTGTTTTTTTTACAATTAAATTATTTACCAGGATTTAGTTTAATACGAAATACGTTTAAGCGATAGGAAAATTATTACATATTTGTAATTATTTTAGACGTGGAAGGTGTCTTGTTTAATTGTAGAATGAAATGTGACGAAGAACCGTGTAAGAATAAAGGAATCTGCATCGAAGATTTTGCAACCGGCGAAAACAGATGCGATTGTGAACATACGTCTTATTATGGAGACTATTGCGCTTTAGGTAATATATATTTTTTTTTTTCGTATAAAACTTCCTAAAAAAACGAAAAACAAATGCCTAATGCGACAACTAAATATTGAAAAAGAATACTTTTATCAAGTGTAAATATAAGCCGAATATAAAATCATCATGTTGAAAATATAAAAACAAAATTGAAGTTTTCTTAAAATTTGTCGAATCGTACGGTAATTTTAAAATTTGTTAAACTTACAGCTAAAATCTGATGAACTGTCATTTAATCACCGTCCGCGTGGTTTTACTTAGGAGAAAATTTTTAAGTGAAACATGCGAATACTTCTTAATCGATGATAATTGACGTAATTCATTTTTTCAATCGTACCTAAATAATTCGGACGTTTACAATTTTTACGGAATGTATAGAATTCTATTGGAGAGTTTTAATAAATTATATACTGAAGGATACAGATCGAGACTCGTCAAAATCTAAATAATCGTTCCTAAGACTGATTATCACGTTTATTCCATTAAACATTTGCTAAATAATAAATTCGGAAATTGGAATTTAGTGATTTTCAAAAAAAAACATAAACAAAAAAAACTAATTTTTTAACATGAAAAATCGCAAAGCTTTTCAGTGAATATAAAAAATATAAAAATATATATATACGAATTTATAAAAATATAAAATGTTAAAAATATTACTTAGATACACAATTTACAAAAATTATCATAGTGATAAAACAGGATTTTTAAATAATCTAATAGTGAATGTGGTAAACAACACAGTCAGCAATCGGCAATATAATATTTATTCATATACACAATAGCAAATGAAAATAAAAGTAAAACATACAACAATATAAAATTTGTACGTAAACTGTAATACAATAGCGAGTAAAATTTATTTACTTTTATTTTATTTGCTATTGTGTTATTGTTTTTGTATAAATTTTATATTCTCGATTGTTGATTGTGTTGTTTACCAGTTCAATATCATATTATTTTAAAATAGTGTTTTTAATACTTTCATAATTTTTATAAATCGTATCTATGTAACATTTCTTACATTTTATATTGTCATAAATTTTTATATATTTTTATATTCGCTTGATAATGGTTTAACAGACGAACAGCTTTGTGATTTTTCATAAAGAAAACATTTTAGTAACATTAAATCGTTCCAATTATTCATTTAACCTAACATAATTCCACCTACCGTCACAAACTATTTATGTATAAAACTTCAGGCTTCAAGAATTTTGCAGATATTGAAAAAAGCTTTATATCGTTCGAAAGCTACAGAGAAATATATTTTGAGTAAATATTATAATTTAAAAATTAAGTCACCTCTAAAACTTTCGACCTTCTGAACCATTATTTTCTCAACATTGTTTGGCATTCGAAGAGAACATCAAAATTCCTTTTATACACACACTCATATATATATATATATATAATAAATTATTTTCTCGTATAATAATATTAAACTTACATCCACCCACTGCTGGGATATATGTTAATGACTATTAACTTTTGGAATTATCGTAAATACATTTTTCTGTATTACATTATTCCTCGTGTTTCAATTGTGATTCGAACTCCTATTAATTACAAATAAATTTACACAATAATTTAGCAAATATATATTAAGGAATATTTTTTTTTAATCATACAATAAAGATACCATCTTAACTGTTACATTAAATAAGTACCAATTATAGCACGAAACATTTAAAACCCTGTTCTTATTAGAGATATAGGTCCAATGACTTAACCAATAAATATATTTAGGTAACTAAATCTAATGGATGTCTACTTTTAAAACGTCGGGTGTCATATCCGATATCTAGCAGCTGTATTACATAACCTTTCATATAAGACGTTTTTATTACATGTACATTTATAATAATTAAATAAATTACAATCACAACATAAAAGCAGATAACCCCATTGTTACTCATATTATGTATAAAAGTTACTATGTAAGAGTAAACAAACACCGAGATAAGAAGTTAAAGAACTACCAATTCTAGCAGCTTCCACATTATGTAGACGCTTTAAACAAAACGGATTTTTTATGCCGAAATCACAAATTCCATCGATTTATCATGCGAATGAACATTACATGAACCTAGAGGGAAAAAAACAGTTACCACAAATTCAAATTATTATTATTTTGAAAATAATTTTTAAAAAAAAACAACGATTTTTATAGCTTATGTCGGAATAGCTACTAAAATGTCCACGGCTATAATTTTATGTTCGTTAGAGATATTTTCAGTTGCATTGAACTGTACGGACTTTATTGGACGTAGAGTAGCAGCCAAGAAAGAAATATGGGAAATATTTAACGACGACCGCCATTCACTTCACAACTGACTAACTGAAAGCAGATTAAAATCCGGACATTAACTCCGAACAATTGATGAATTGAATTTTTTAAGACTGAAGTATTGGAAGCCCGAATAAGCAAAACTGAAAACGATACAGTCGTAAATGAATCTCTTCCAACCAGCTACTAACACTTGAACAATATTCTATGGAGAATTTTAGAGTAACAAACGGTACCACGAACCAAACGTAATTTGAACAAATGAGGAATAGGGAACGATGACTAGTATGAATGCAGACTAACTTACTGTGAAACCACCTTTGAAAATTTTATTCGCAAAAGGTGTTACAACTTCAAACTACCTTAATAATTATACTAATAATTAAAACGATATTTCCCTGATATGAATATCGTTATTTATCAAAAGTTGTATACATCGAAATGTACAGTACAAAATATTACAATTTTTACGATTGTCATCATGATGTGTTTTTTCATGTTTTTGGAAGGGTTTTTCTTGGTAATTTTTTCATTTTCAACTTTTACGAGTATTTTATTATATGTTTTAGTAAGTAATAAAAATATTCATTCTTTACTATGTAATAAAATAAAGATATCTGTAATTGAGTTTTATAACAGTATTTTGTAATGCACATTTTATTTATTTTTGAAATGTTACTGATATATAATGCTTTTTTAATTTGTTTTTCTCTGAGAGATAATGATAAAGGGATGTAGAGAAAAATTGTAACGATAATATACTGACACTAAACTAATTCGTAGTTTTTCATATTTAAGATCCGGTGGTTTCACAATGAAAATTGATACATTTTTAATTATAACAAAATTTTTGATATTTAAAAATTAAGTACATTAATAAGTATAATAATGTAATCAATTTAAAAATATATATATATTAAAATTAATATATTCGGTCCAAAAAACTAATTGCCGACTTTATGGACCTTCATAGAGAAACTAGAGAAACCGCCCCATAAAAATTAATACATTTTCAATTAAAACAGAAACCACCCCATAAAAAATTAATACATTTTTTTTTAAAACAAAATTTCGATGATATTTAAAAATTAATTGCATTAATAAATACAATAATGTAATGAATTTTAAAAAAAATTAATATATTGGGTCCAAAAGGTTAAGTATAACTAATTCGGTAGATTCGAATTTCGCGATATTGACAAAAAAAGTATTTTCGACCAGATACAATATAATGATAGTAATCACGACGTAAAACCGATCTACATATAAACAATATGTAGGTAAAATTAAAACTAATTAAAACGTACACGAATTGTTAGTCCGTTTTTAAAATGAAAATTATTATAAAATATAATTAAACCCGTGCGGGGGGATGTAATATTATGAGTTTCATAAAATTTTTGTTTCAAATATTCGTAGAAAAAGGCGCCGATTTCAGCGGAGATTCTATATTACAGAGAAAATTCGTATTAGAAGGACCGGTTCAACAGATTAAAGTTCAGTTAGCATTTTCAACTGGCGACAAACGTCAAAAGAAAACGGCTTTGCTATTGCTACAGACCGTATCTAAGCAAGTATTTTAGAACTATGTTTTATTCGAACGAGGAAAATAGAAAATCATTATTTCGAAATTTCAAAAATTTACACATAGTCAGAAAATAAAACTAACAAATTTTTAGACGCACACGCGCGCGCAAAGAAAAAATAATAATAATATTAACACGTGGTAAAATCTGCGTATCAAATGTACTTATTTTCAAATAATAATATCTCCTTGTCGTCTTTAGTTATACCTAGATTGGAAGAATTTCATGTACCATATAGTGGACATTTAATATATTGTTTTACTTTTATTAATTAATAAATCGGTGTTTTTTCTTCCCTTTTTGTACGCGGTAAATGATAGTATCTAATTACGATCGAAGAAGATTAAAATGTTCTACATAAATACGTCGCAGAACACTAGAACGAGATATATATGGATATACTATCGTAATCAAAACCTTTAATACAAAATTATTGAAACAAAAAGGAGATATCAATCGGAGAACATGGACTATGTGACAGAAACAAAACGGGCATAATCGACTAAAGCTATATAGAAAAGTAGCTTCGCAATTTTTTGTGTTATTTGTGTTAATATATAGTTAATAAATGATCATTTTTTGGTATCCCACGATATAAATAATTCAAATCAATTGACCGAAATAGCGAGTTGATTAATATTCTTGTATACAGTCATTATGGACCTATAATTGTTCGGTCGTTGAGTACTTCCATTGTTACGCGTTAAAATTAGTTCAGCTTGATTCTATGTCGTCATATAGTTGCGCGAATCACGGTTTTAGTGCATGGTAATTAGCTTTATCGTCTCATTTTTAAAGGAGACGTTAATTTATTGGTAGCATTAAGCGCTGGGGATGGCGAACTAATATTCGAAGAATAAGCATCGGTTGGAACGTGCGGGGGGTTTATTTTTGAACGACAAAAACTTCATTAACGAAGCCCGTCATTTGCGATCATTATTTAATAATTTTTAAATACTTTTTATGGTACAAACATGTACGTGTGTGTGTACACATTTTAGTAATGTGAATAACAGTTTTGGTAATTACCTTTATCGTCATTTTTGAAGGTGAAGTTCACAATTTATTGGTAGCATTAAGCGCTCAGAAGGGTGAACTAATATTCGAAGAATATCGTTAAGGATCGGTTAGAACATACGAAGTTTATTCGAAGGGCAGAAACTTCGTTTAACGAATCCTGTCATTTGCAACCATTATTTAATAATTATCAAATACTTTTTATGATACATGTATCTGTGTGTGTATATATTATAGTTGCGTTAATAACCGTTTTATTATGGTAATTAGCTTTTTCGTCATTTTTAAAGGAGAAGTTATTATTTATTGGTAGCGTTAAGCGCTGAGGGCGAACTAATATTTGAAGAAGATCGCGAAGGATCGGTTGGAACGTACGGAGTTCATTTGAAGGACAGAAACTTCATTAACGAAGCCCGCCATTCTGTTTATTATAAACGAATCGATAACACCAGCGTACTAATGGTAACATATTATATCATATCCATGGAGAATCTGAACGGATTAATTAATAATCGAGAAAGATAGAAATACGAAACGATCATTATTTAAAGTCAAATTCAAATTTATATCAAGTTTCCGTTTGATTCGAAATAATTTAAGTACATAAAATAAAACTCAATAACACACCGAATAGCGAAATACAATCTTTTATTCACTCACGACACAAACATATTGTGACATTCAACTTGCAAACCTCATCTACACATATAACAAAATATTCTTATATAATAAACACATAAATACAATAAAATGAGTGCATTAATAAACAAAAACGTGTAAAATAAGACTTATTACAGAACAAATTTAATTAATTTTATAAATTCAAATAAAAGCTAATATAACATACGAAACAGGAAGATTAATATTATGATACATATATATATATATATATATATATATATATATATATATATATATATATATATATATATATATATTAATATTTATTTTCATTTTACTTGTAAAATTGTGTTTTTTAAAGAAATTTTTGCGTTCGTATATTTTTATATTTTATATTTTACTTTTGGACATCATACATCGCAACAGTTAATGAAAAATTTAAAATTCCACCCGTACACAACTTTTACAGAATCCGGAAAATAGTATTGAAGAAAAAATTAATATAAAAAAACAAAATTAATAAACAAATATATTGATATTAAATTTCAACAAATCAAAAAATAGACAGAACAGAAGCAGACACCATTTTTGGATCATATTTTCACAATCACCATCGCATATTTTTAAGTAATTATATTTAATTTATATTTTTAAAATTTTGATGTTTTAAAATGGTTCACTTGATAATGGCGTAAATGTCGAAAAGCTTTGTGTTTTCTTTAAGAAAATAAATATTAGTGATTTAACTAATTTTCAATTGATTTTTTATATATATGTATGTATATATATATACATATCTTATCACATAATAAATTTAAATAATAATAACCATAATAATTAAATAAAATATACGAATAAAACCGATCAAAGTACATTACAAACATATTATACGCTATTAATAAATAACTTTTTTAAATTTGAAAAGTTTGCAATGTAGTGAGTTTTTAAACAAAAATGAGTTAAAATCACTAAAAATAATTTTTTTCTTTATGAAAAATCACAACGATTTTCAGTTGTTAAACCATTATCTAGCGAATATAAAAAAATAAATTATAAAAATATATATAATTGTAAAAATATTACCTAGATACACAATTTACCAAAATTATAGTGATAAAACAGTATTTGTAAATAGTCTGATAGTAAACGTCGTGAACAACACAATCAACAATCAGCAATATAAAATTTATACATAATTAATAGCCGAACAGGTTTGTGATGTTTCATTGGGCTTGCTATTGTATTATTGTTTATGTATAAACTTCACATTGTCTGATGCTTTTATTTATTTTTATTTTAATTGCGATTGTGTTTATTTATGTATCAATATTGTTGATTGTATTGTTTACTGCATTTACTGACAGACTATTTACAAATACTGTTTTATCACTATTTTAGAATTCTGTTTTATCGCTATCATTTTTGGAAATTGTTATTTCTAAGAGATATTTTCACATTTATATATATATTTTTATAATTTATATTTTATATTCAGTTGATAATGGCTTAATAGCTGAAAAGCTTTGTGATTTTTCATGAAGAAAAAACAATTTTATCGATTTAAACTCATTTTCATCGTTTAAGTTTTTAAATAATTATACTATTTTAATATAAAACAGTAATTTTCAGTTAGTATAATGTGTAATTCCAGGTGGATCGAGAACTTGTTTCGATTGGACCTATACCTTATCTGTTAGATTCCACGCAAAACGACACCGTCACCGGTGAAAACGAAGTACAAATTGGAGGAGTTAACACAACCGATCCTAGATTTCATTCTTACAAAAGTTACGGCGGATGTTTATCGAGTAAGGTGAAAACGAATAAATTTGATTTCAAAATGATTATTTAAATTCGACTATACTTTGTGCCATATAGATTATCGACAAAACTAAATATGATCTGTCATTATAATCGAGATGACTTAATATATCGCCACGACGATATTAGAATTTTATTAAACATGGTTTATTTTTCAATTTAACAAAATTGTGTACTATATTATCTTATGATTATTTAGCAAGCCAGGTCTGGAAAGTATAAAATAACTCAAAGTTGTATATATATATATATATATATATATATATATATATATATATATATATATATATAAATGAATCTATTAAACTTAGTACTATATAGAATATCGCTAAAGCTAAATATAATTCGCCGCAGATGACTTAATATGTCACCAGAACAATTAGATTTCCAACAATTATGCCGTTTTCAAGTTTAAATAATTAATTAAAAATATAATAATAAACAAATTACATATAATAACAATAAGAAAAATAATATATGAAAACTATGTACTTAACTAACAATCAGTGGCGTAGACAGACTTGGTTGAAGAGGGGGGTTCAAACAAAACTAGATTATAACAGTAAACCCGAGTTAAATTGAACTTTAAATAAATAGCCAAAACTCAAGTAGGTTAAACCCAAAACCCTAAGCAATCCAACTCACCAGAGTTATTTTTATACTTATTTTTCAAGAGCCCATATTTATTTTAGCACATGACTAAACAAAATATACCAGTCTGAGCTAAAATAAAACAGCGACAGCCAGTATCAATATGACGAAAACGAAATCAACGGATGAACAGGGCTACATGTAATATAAAAAAAAATTATTATTTGTAATATTATATTACAAAACTATTTATTTACTTCAAAAACAACAAAATTTAAATAAAATAAATGAAAAAAAAGGTTTAACAAATGCAAAACTGCATTTAACAACGTGTATGTATTTTCTTATTATCAGATTGATTCCAAGGGGAGACCCTCAAACCCCCCTGGCTACGCCGCTGCTAACAACTAATATTTTAGCACATCTAATTCAACACTGAGATGCTTGTGAACACAGGTACTGTTAACATTAGTTTTAATATCACGAAGATACTTCGTCTCTAGTAGTATTGAGTGTAGGGTATTTTAATAATAATACCTGTTGAATCATGAACTAGATATGTTAAATATTTAGTTTTTTCATATATTATTTTTCTTGTTATTATTATATGTATTTATTGATTATCTTTTAATTATTTTAACTCGAAAATAGCATAACCGCTAAAAAGCTTCATTATTAATTATTAACAACTAGCGATTAAACTAATACATTATTGTTTCTTTTTTCAACCGCAACTTCTACTAAATATATTTTCTATTTAAGTTAGCAAAAAATTGTTTATCATGAAAATATTCTCACGACATTGTTGCCAGATTTCTTTTTTCAATGAAATAATTTTTATTAATTTTCTTTTTAGCATCAAATTCATTTTTTTATAGTAAACCATGGACATTCGGACAGATATCACGCAATTAATATCGCGGACACCCTAAAAAGAATCATAATCCTTCGCTGTTAGCGCTCCGAACGGAAAAATTAAAAATCTAAATAAAAAGTTAACGAAAAATGTGGATGTAGCTTGAAAAAAATAAGTAACAGGATCAATTTAGAAATTTGTGGCAAAATCAAACAGAATTAACGAATGCCTATTAATTTATAGTATTAATATATAAAAGTAGTTAAAGAAGTAATAATATTAGACAGACATTTGGCACATGAGTGAACATTTCGACAATGTAAAATTTTAAAATATATATTGCATCCATTCAAAAAGTTATAAACTTGTCAGTGCGCTGGAAAGAGGATTTCGCAATTAATAAACTTACAAAAAGGTGTGGAAAAATTACGAGATATCACCCACAAGCGGAACATACCATGAAATTTTAATATTGCGCAGTATAACGAAAAACACCGCGTAAAAAAATTATTAGGTAGAATAACGAAGCAAAAATGCAAACATGAATGTACACGCTTAAAAACTATAATTAGAAAAAAAGTGTAGAAGCTCAAAGAAAATGGATGGAGAAGAGGTGAACAAATTACAGGAGCTACAGAAAGAAATGATAATTTCAACGTACTATTAGGATTGATTATATTATAGAAGTCTAATGTTAATATAATTCACAGAAATAACCTACATTTTATAATAAATGTTTATATATAGATAGATATGCATCTATTTTTTAAATAGTTCAACATCGTGTCTCATGATAAAATGAACAAGTTAGTAAAATATATTTCTAATGTCGGAAGTTTTATGAGATATTGAACACTAGGTCCGAATTGTACATCAAAGTCGAATAATGAGGAATACATAGATTTAATAGTTGATTTTTGCAATCAGTAATATGAAACAGACGGAATAACGCACGAATCCACTGTAACTATTTCAAAGAAAACAGCGGTTCAAAAATATGAAGATTACAAATTTAAAAGTTCACACGTTTAAAATGTTTCTAAAAAAAATTTTTTTACCTCGGAATATAGGAAAGAAGTGAAACTTAAAGACGGTTCCTTAAAAATTGCTGCAGCGTTTCTTTTCAATACAGTGTAAGATATAACAAATAAAATCAATAATAAAATTTATATTTTATTAATAAAATTTATTTTTTGGTAATTTATGAATCAACGCATATAATATATGTTTTTTTATTATAATTCAAAACGACGTCGCACATACATCCTTTGTGCAGCGAATATTTGAACGAAATAACGGATAGCTCTGTGCGCATGTGCAAGAGAAATATGAACATGGTGAGTGCAGTAAGTTGTACATGTAAGTTATTTACTGGAAAGGAGTGAACGGAAATCCGAGTACGTGTACGCAAAAGAAAGCACGTTATGCTTTTATATGTGCAAAAAAAAAATCATAATTTATGTCCATGTTTTTATGTATGTATGTATACTGAATATACGCGTATATAAGTACAGCTTGTGGATAAGAGTGGTGGAGCGCACTATGAAAATAGGCCTGCCTATGTGTATAAGCCTTTAGCTCGCTCGCTCGTTTTACAGGTTAACTCCCCATATACAACGCGCCAATAGAGGTTTCACTTTATACTCAACGTTTTATAAAACAAAACAAAAATCTCGCATATTTTTCTGATTATTTTCAAATGTTTGATTTAGTGAAACAGTTGGAATTCGGAAACATTCTAAATATAGCCAGATCGGTTTCAAGATGTCAAAATAATTATAACATTATATTTATACGGCTACACTAATAGAAGTACAATGAGGCTTCGATTATTTTCAATATGGGTGTAAAAGAAAAGTTCCAAGCGGAGCTAAAAAATGTGTACAAATAAACGGAATTCTGAATATCAGATGTGTACGGACGTCGTGACAATAATGGCAGAGAAATTGCGACGTTTTCTAAATTAAATAGTAACGGAGGAATACAAAACTACAAATAGAAGGAAAACTAAAAACAGGAACATACAATCCAAAATAAAAATATATACGTCTATATTTTTATCATCTTCTTCGCTGGTATTAGCCAAGGTATGTCTTAACGAAGAGTTTGTATATGCTTAAACAGTGCGAGAAACCTTCATATTTTATCGGACGGTATCAAAGGTATTTTTACGATAAAGTCGTACGAACTGTCTAGGATCTGAAAGGATTTTGACGGTGCTCTTGAAGTAGGTAGTTTTCCCGCTACGGCACTTATTGTCTCTGTTCTACTCAATTTATACCGAATTCTGTGTATAGACCGATTGAAGACGAATCAAGGAGACTCGTTAATATTTTGTTTCGACATGTCCAGATTATACAAACGTTGCTACTTAATCCCAAAAAGGAGCACCAGTTTTGGCTTCGTTTTCTCTAACAGGATCTTATTAGATTACCTTATCAACCAGCGCATAAAGTTTTATATTTAGCGCCTTCCGTTTAACTTCGATACGCACGTTAGTTTCTTCACTATTTAGATTCTATTTCAGTTCCATTTACGAATACTCTATCTTATCCGCTGAAATTCTCATTTATTTTATAAAGATAATATGATTTCTCGATTGTAAATCTAAGTTCCCTACACACCGGAACTCTATATTGCGAACATTCGTCTGCAGCAGAGCTGATCAAGACGTTGGAGTGGTTAATTATAACTCTTCGGAACGAATAATTTATACCGATTATTGAAAGTTTTAAAACCCTCGCCTCTGAAATAAAATAAGTAAAAATTGCGTATTTCATATCTCATTAAACAACTGCCGTGAGAACGCTTATGTATACGAAAGTTGCAAAATCAATAGATGGACATTACGAGTAGAACTGCGACGAACAAGCTTCGAAACTTTCGGAAAAAAAAAAAAACTTAAAAATTATATAAACTTTTTCCTAATCTAAGAAAAATTCTCATTTACAGACGTCTATATAGAGGTGAACAACAATTCGATGAAGCCGTTAGACGAGTATATGCTGTTTACGAAAACTGGCAGCGAAAATGTTAACGTCACCAATTCACAAGGCGTACGAAGTGCCAAATGCGCTTATTTCGACGTCATTCATAAACCTCAACCGGGTTTATCTTTGAATATAAGCGCGGTAAATACTTTATTGGTCGATTAATAATTCGATGGATTTTTTACGGATTTTTTATAAATCCCGTTTAATTTTGTAATGTATATATTTGATAACATCGTGTGACATTAACACGAAATCGTACGGACCACTTTTCTCCACTCTTCTCGACATGCTCCCTTTCTCGTAGCTGAAACCGGTGGAATACAGTTTTTTATTTTATTCCATCTGTAATTTCTTCTACTGTTGATTATGTACGGGAGAGCCTGTTTTCTTTGCTAAGTATCCAAAAAATGTTATTGCCTTCCCGTTAATTCTCGTGAATAAGCGGATTTCGACTTTCAGAGGATCCAATATCGACGCAGTTGTTCGGTGTGCTATCCAAAGTGTTCTATCGCATTTCAAAAGCGTCAAATCGCCTTGTACGTTTTATAAACCGTACATCGCTATTGGACAATTAAGCTGACGATCAGTTTTGCCTTAAGTCGTTTTATAGATGCAGCGCTTTTTCAAATCGCTGTCAATCTGGTTGTCGCATATCCTGCCAGTGTCGAGTGTTTCAATAATGTCTTCTTCGCACGCTCCATTATTTACGATGAAGGAAACTAAACAATTCTATTTTCGCACAGTTTATAGCCCGTCAGTGCTATCATCCTTGGATTTGGAATTTCTTATGCAATCTATAGCCATAACTTTAGTTTTCTCCGCATTAACATGAGTGCGTCTGTGTGTGAGTGTCTGCGCGTGTATTATCGTTATCATTTCATCCCAGGAGTGACTTTATTTTATAATAAGGAATAGATTTTTAATTTTTCTTTTATTTTTACCTCATTTATTATCGAATTTCCGCATTTCATCATTATAAAAGTATTATAAATAACTCAGATTAATTATTAAATGAGGGAAAAAAACAGACGCCGTAATAATAATAACTTAAACGATTATTATTTGATAATTATTATTTAATAATCGTCATTAATATAATACGATAAATGAGAAGATACGATCGTATACACATCGTAGCTAGGAGCGATGAATATATTAATCTTAAAATACACATTATGCCTATATCAACCCCAGTGCTAGATGTAGGCATGTCCCAGACATTTCCAATGATTCCTGTTTTGCGTATCCAATTGATCTCTGTATTTTTCACAGTGTCATCTAGCCACCGTGTTGTCTTTTCATTTCTGAATTCAATGGACACCATTGCTGTATATGTTTCGTCTACCCTCTACGCGAGACGTGTACACGTCCATCTCCACTACGTCGGTCAATTTTGTCCGCTCCCTGATCCAAGTAATGGTTTTCTGTCTTTTAACCTGACACTTGGTATTATCCTTTCGTGAGTGAGTGTTTGCGTTCTCCCGATTTTCGTGATTATTCCCTTTGTGAAGCTCCGTACGTTAATACATATTGATTATGAAGTTTGCACTCCAAACTGTTCGGTATATCCTTGTTCCGGAATATGTTGGATAACTTCCCGAATGCAGTCTATGTGAGAGGTACTCTTCTTTCGCAATATATTTATTTTATCCCAATGTATTTATTTTAAATAAATATGTCGTGTATAAAATTACTTTTATTTTGTTAAAACATAACCCTAATTAATCGATTATGTTATTTTTTTAAAATAAAGATACTTTATTTCTTAATACTCGTTAAGATCGTCTTTCACTTTACGATATCCTCGCGTTTATTAATCCGCCGTTCGTCCGCATATATTCAATATAAACCTGATACATAAATCAAAATAAGGAACGTAAAAAGCTAAGCGAATAAAAGTCTCATTTTAGCCTGGACTTATTGAGCAATTCGAATTTTCAGAATACGGAAACAGCGTGGGTTGAAGACCCACCGGAACGCGTACCGTATACGTCATTTTACACGGAACCCGTGTTGGAAGAATACAGCCTGATTAAAGGTAAGGCAAATTAATAATTGCATATTATTATCGTCGCTGATTTACAAACATAGCGAATAGCCCGTTGTATGGGGTAGTTTGTATAGAAAGTAGGATAGCACTCAAAGCGAAATGGAAAAAAAAATATATTTATAAAATAATGTAATAAGCAATGTGGTAAGGTAAACAACACAATCAACAAATCAGCAATATAAAATTGATACATGAACAATTACATTAAATATCCAGAAAAAATAAAAACTTCCTGTTTCTTCTTCGGTTTGCGACCGTGGCACGTATCCTACTTCTGCGGCCAGAAGCGCGGAAGGAAATGTATTAGAAAGATTGTATTATTGAAGAAGAGGAGGAGGTGCGTAGAATAGGAAAGCCTGCGAGCTGACGCTGGAAAGTATAAGTTGAGCGTTAGAATGTGGGCGATGGTAAAAGCAAAACAGTAGTATTTATTACGATCCGAACATAGAACAAATCGGTGACGTCATTCACAACTTTACAGTCAAACACAAACAGACTTTTGGGGGGCTTCCATACAGTTTACCCATGTCTGTATATTATGGAATGAATAAGAAAGGGCTGCTTATAAATTAGACAGAGTAAGAAGTAATGTACTTCATACGAATAAAGAAGTTACGCGGTTGACTAAAAATGATATGAGACGCCTTAAACGTACACAACTGGATCTAATTCGTAGTTAATAATTAAAAGATAATTATGAATTAATAGCTTTTATGACTCTCATACTCAAAATTAATATCTAGTTAATATTAGTGGAAAGTGGTCACTAGATCAGCATACGCAACACGTAAAATCTTATTGTAATTACTAATTATTTAACCTACAGGTTAATATTGCATCAGTATTGTTGTCTTCCTAGAAGGCAATTTATCATACTAAAAAAATCCCTCAAATGTAGATTTTTTCTCGAACACGTGCCTCGTTACCTCCATTAATATTAGCACCACGCTAAAACTAAACAATAATCAACCTTTTCCTAATGATACCTTTTGCCTGGCTTACTTTTATTGTAGTTTTTTTTTAATCTAGAATTGACGCGTCTAACTCATTACATCTACAAGATGTAATGAACGTGAAAAAAAATTTAACATTTTTTTAGAAGGAGTCGGTCCAACGACAGAACTCCCAAGTTATAAATGATGACAGCCCGAAAGCATTATCTGAAGTCGGTAATGCGTTTTCTCTTCAGCCTTCTAATCGCCGATTGAACTTGCAAACTGTGAGTTTCCAATCTCGCCAGGTAATCGCGAGCAGCTCGTTCGATTACTTGTTCTACATATTGTATCTGAAGATCTTTATGCAATGTGTAGTTAGTGACATACCATGAAGCGCCAGCTATCCTTCGTAGTATCTTATTCTGGTACCGCTGTATTTTTTGAATGTTGCTCTTAGAGGAACATCCCCATAGTTCGCAGCCATATAGCCAGATTGGTTTAAGTATCGCATTGTACAATAAAAGTTTATTTTTAATATCTAGTTGCGATCTGGGTTCTAATTTAATTTTGCTGTTTTGATATTTAGTTCAGTCCTTTTTGCCGTTATACGTGATGACCATGTTAAAAACTGATCAAGATGGATTCCTAGGTATCTAACACAAGAGTCTTATTATTGTTGTTCCACTTAACGAAACTTGATATTTTATGCGTTCAATTTTTCTTTTAGTAAATAATAAATGTTTACATTTAGCTTCGTTAACTGCTGTTTTCCAAATTCCGAACCATTCAGCGATCTGGTCTAGCGCAACCTGAAGATGCCGAGTGGACGCACTAGGACACGCGTGTGAAGCCAATATCAAAAAATATTATAATATTCCGGCGGCAAGATTTGTTTGCATTTATAGAGAAGGCCTGGATGCCAAACTCTATCATAAAACTAACGGAAATCTTGCTGTCAAACAGATGTGATACGAAATTTATTACAAGATCAACACATTACGCAAAAATCTCTAGATAGGATATGTAGAAGATGAAATCTTCAGAACGATTAAAAAAAATATTTATTAGAACCGAAAGTTGAACAATGACTTTATTAGATCAAATACTAACATAATAATTGAGCATATCGCAACCTCGGTGAAAAATAATATATCGCCGAATAAATTAATAAAATATTTAATTAGCCACACTTAAAATTTTTATCCGACTATTATTTATTCAAGTTTTAACAGCAGTTGCCATCCACGTTACGAAGTGCCGTAATTTAGACGAAGAACTTTATCCAACGCTGGGTAGATTCCTATTTAAAACTTTCAACGCTTATATCGTGAAGATCATTCGTTTTTTTTTTTTGAAGGTCAGACGCGTAAGTCCACATCTCGCGTTTTAACTTTAAAATTATTCAGTCAATTTTAAATTTTTATCGCAATCCGTAATGGAATATCTAAATATCGATACCTAAAGAAATGCTCTAGAATCGTTCGATTATTCTAAAAATTCAAAATTATTAACAAATAGGCGATAACTGACTTTGCATTTATTTCAATCTGTGTTTCATTTTTTATGAGTGCTTGGATATTATTTTTATTCTTGATCCATTTTCATCAGATACGTCGCTGTAGAAGGACACTACTTTAATGGCCGATGTTTAAGTATACTATATTAGTTTTATCACGAACATTCTTTCTCGTTTCTTATTTGTATATTTATTATATTTTCTATTAATTTTATTTTCCGTTATTTTATCTATTTTAAATATTTCGATTTTTAAATCAAAAAATTTTATTTGGATATTACGTCCAAGTTATTTTAGCCCAGTAAAATGGTAAAAGAGTTGTTATGTTTTCAGCGACACTCAATATCTTCACTCCCGATGATCTTATGATGTTGGAATCAAGTTTTTTGTAATCAGAAGGTTTATATTAGATCAAATAAATTTCAGAATTTTTGAATAAAAACTGAGAAAGTTCCGATGAAAGACTTTTAAATTGTTAATTTCGAAACATTTACCCGCGTTCGAATGAGAATTAACGATTAAATTTTATTATTTTCGTTTAATTTTAAAAAGAGACATTACACAATTGCAACATTTAGAAATAATCTACACGTTTATATTTAGAAAATCCGTTTGTTCTATGTATACAGTTATGTTAGCAATAAGCATCTGTTCGTTGACTCTATTCTTCGGAGCGATAGGATATCATATGTATTTGACGCACGTTAAATGGAAACGAAATAAAGAAAAAATGGAAGCGGCAGCTATCCGGTGGAGCAGACGTCAATCTTTGCAATATCAAGAAGCTATTATGTCGAAACCGATAATTTTAACGACGAATTATAAACTGGTATAAAAGACTAAAAATTATTATTTAATATTTACAATGTTTCAAACCGGACCAATGTTACATAATTGCATTAACAATTAGTTAACCTAGTTTTATCTATATATAATATATATATTAAAAGATGATACACACTCTGCATCACATGTTGCAGATATATATAGAACTTTTTGTACGTATAGCCTAAGCTACGTGAGCGAAACAGAAATGTCGATTAATACAGGAATTAGAACTATTTCAATGATCGCCTGCATAACCGCAAACGAAAAATTTTCCGTCCGTTATATTAATTAATATCGCATGTCTACGGGTAACTTAAATAATCCAAATTTTGTAACACAGTCTCGCTTGATATTACTCGAATATCTTGTCTATCACTAAAAGGTTTAGCCTGATTATCTGATCTCCTAATTGACAGTCGCAGAATGGATTATTTTTGAAATCACATTTCGCGAGCCTATGACGACAACTATATCAGTTCGAACACGGTGATTAAGGTCTAATATATATTTAACAAAACCAACTAATCGTATTCTTTCATTTACCCGTTTAGCGGAAAATAGACAAAATTATTGTCTTGGCAAAATTTGAAGAAAAGATCTTACCGGTATTAATAACATTAGTGGTCCCATCAATGTATTAAACGCATTAAGTAAATTCGTTGAAACGATCATACCAACACGATTACTAAATCATTCGAACACTAATAACGTTATCATCGATAAGCAATTTGGTTTTAGATCCGGTCATTCTACCGTGCACCAGACTGCGAGGATTGCAGACCACATTACTGATGACTTTAACCTTAAATCGCATACGGGATTGTCGTTGGTTGATACCGAAAAGAGATTTGATACTACCTGACATAATGGAGTTCTATTTTAAATGATTCAATTTAAATTCCGGGCATTACTTGTTGCCGGACCGCCTGTTCCTTATGCAGCTTACAGAAACTGCTTACTGTCCTCTACATGCTGACGTGCAATTTGCAATCCTGATCACGTGCTCTTCGAATGCCCTTGTTTAATAACATTCCGCTGTACCTTAAATTATTGCGCGCGTTTGGTAACGGTCCTACGTCATTCTTCATCTTGGCAATTTATTTCCAGACATAGCGATATTTCTAGAGAAATTGTCCGAGTTTAAAGAAATACGAGTTAGTAAGTACAGTATCACTTTAGGTAGTCTGTAAGGGCATCCCCATTAAACAAAAAAAAAACATCTGTGACTCGGAGAACAGAGAAGAAGTAAAACTTATTTTAATTAAATTTAGGACAGTTTTTTTTTTAATTTTGACGCGTATATATATATATATATATATAAAACTCGGCGCTTCGCGCCTCGCAAGGGGGGCCCTGCCCCCCTTGACCCCCCTGGGTTTACCTTTTCTATACGAAGCAAGCTTCGTATAGTAGAAGACTAATTTGTGAAGCAATTCTTAGCCACCCACATGTTCATGAATGTAATTCTGTTGTAAAAAAATAAACAAATTTAAACACGAATGATTTTTTTATTTTATTGTACATGATCCTTTCGAAAATGAAACGCTTTTAAAAAACCCCAAAAATAAGTAACGATTTAAATAAACGTTTAACTTTTGATAACAATCGGTCGGACGCATTTCGCAACAACGTTATTATTTATACTAACCGAACAGATTAAGACGAAATAATGCCGGGTGATAGAATCTGTTATTTTTTTTTTGGCTTACGTTTATAAATGCACCTACACTTACATTCAGAACGCACACACACACATACATATATATATATATATATATATATATATATATATACATACTCAGTCACGAATATGTATGTTGTGTATACCCCACTCTTTGTAACAAGGAAGAAAGGAAGCACATATACAATGTTGCAACGGACACTAAACAACGAGTTCGGCCAGAATTCGACACCGCATTATTATTATTATCATCATCATTATTACTATTACGATTATTATTATTATTATACCAAGTATTTTAGAAGGACAATCTGGACCCGGACAAACCGACATGACTGAAAAATGTGTGCAATTTTCTCAATTTATAAGCTGGTTAGATGAGGTCAACACTCTTATTATTACCGTAACAAAATTTCGTTACAGATTTCGTTACAGATTTCGTTACAGATTTCGTTACAGAAAATTGGGACAAAATTTCTAATAGGGGTCGGGCTAAGAATTGCTTCACAATTAATATATATATATATATATATATATATATATATATATATATATATATATATATATATATTATGGCGTGTTAATATCTCGGGGGTATTGTAGAAATTTATTATAAATAAGAAAAATAAAAATGAATAACATAAATTTTGGAAAATAATACAGGTTAGCGAAGGTTATAGGCTCGTGCGAGACGTATTAGTGTAGATATATATATCGGTATTATCCGTCTATTAAGTAGAATATAATAGTAATGATCAATCCCAGATTAACGACGGGGAAGTTTCAGAAACAAGTCGCACGTGGAGCCAGCAACCGATAATCGCGTTTTATGTATATATATGTATGTATATATGTATATGTATGTATAAGATACACGTGCCTTATAAAGATAAGCGTATATGGTTAATATAATAATCGGTATCGTTGTTAGGAAGAGATCGTATCTTCGTCCGAAAGGTTGTAAATCGATCGAACGGAATAATAAAGAGAATAATTGCTTGTTTTAATTATAATAATTATCACATAATACATTCGTCCGCGATCAAATAAAATAAAAATAATGACTTAAATTTGAAATAGTAAAAAATAATTCCGAACAGCTGAATACTATCTTACTGCGGAGATACAACGAGCGGAATATCGGATAAATCACCACGATTTGAAAGCCGCCATCGATCTCACCGGTGGTACCACCAGGTTACGTTATTTTATATTTGATATTTTCTTTGTACGTCTTAATGAATTTTATGTATATATTTTGTGAATTATGTTATATGGAAATGTGAATAATTGTTAGTAAATTGTTTTTATGTTGAATCATGTAAAATTAAAATAACCATCATAATAATTAAAATAAATAGTACTAAATTGTAACGTAGGCTAGTCATTTCGTAGGGAAATTTGTTAGTTGTTGGCTCCACGCCAAGAAGCTTAGTTTCCAGTGAATAAAATAAAATAAATAAATATTTTCTTTTTTGCACAGTATTCTGTGCTGGCGACTGCGGTATTTCTTATTTAGCTTTATCTGATACATTACCAGCCTACAAGTTCACAGCTCTACCAAAGAGAGGGTTTTGTGAGAACGTTGCAAATTGTCCGCAATCACAGAGTATATGTACCTCGCTCTCTTAGATGGAACGTAATAACGTGGCGATCCTCTCATAGGTTAATACGTTATAAATTAGCGGGATAATATGTTATAATATATATATATATATACATAGTTTATTTCCGCTCGCTCGTTTTGCGGGTGGTTAACTCCCCATATATAATGCGCAAATTGAAGTTTCACTTTAAAAAATTATATATATATATATAAAACGTCCGTTCGAGCAATCTTGGCAGCTTGGGCGAACGACTTAAATTGTACTTTTTAAAAAAATGTACAACAAAATAAAACACTAATATAAACAGATTGTGTAATTTTTAATCAGATAATTAGAGTACAGATGTAATTTAATTATCAAATGGAAATTATATGCACTTGTTTTTCTTTATATAAAATAAAAACTTTTTAAGGAGAATACTAAATAGAACATAATACATAATTATCATATATATAATATATATATATGTTGGATCAACTTAAAAAAGGATATAGCTACCAAACAGCATTTATCAGTATCATTTACAATATTTAATATACATGAAATAAAAAAGAAGCGTAGATTTACACTCAAAAGCCTTTGTTGAACACCACTGTGCTTACCATGCATGTCGCATTTATTATCATATCCTTGAGAAGTAAGTTTTGTGAGAGAGACATCTTATTTAAATGACAATTTTTTTTAGTATAGTCAGCGCGTTAGTGATAATAGAAAGAAGAATAAATCCTAATTAACTTGTCAGTAGCCACTTTTACAATTTGAACGATGATGGTAATTTGTTCAGTGCGACTTACTTTAGGTGTGTAATCTCTCTTCAATTTATCGTAGCACCTGTTCATTTTGGATTCAGATATTAATAAAAACTATATATATATTATATATATATAAATAAATAATTTTGATATATCGCATGATATAAGTTGCGTTATATCAAACAGGAATAATTTTTAAACTATTTAAATGTCGACAGAATTGATCATTAGATAAACTTCGAAATTTAGGCAACCAACTATGACAACGATGTAAAACGAATTCCGAATGGTATCGATATCAAACCGATACTTAAAACAGAACACAAAGCCAACGTTCAGTCGACCGGTAATAAATACAATTATTCTGAAAAAGATGAACTAGCTCTAGTGGAACTGAAAAATCAAAAGGACCGTTTGAAATCGTCTTGCTTAAGAGGTATCTTATATTTCGCCTTTTTCAAATTATATTTTAATATCTTTCGTATATATTTTAATATTTTAATTAAATCACAATCGACCAAAGATGAATAAAAGTGTAATTAATATTTACCAGTAACGTTGCTAGCAAACAAGGATAGAAAGACATACCTACTCGCCATTCCTGCTGCCCGTACAAGTATCAACTATTACATGTGATATCGATGGCAAGGCGAAAGCTGAAATGACCGATATTGCCCGAGAGCGAGGCAGGTGGAACGGAAACAACAGTTCTTAACTCTTTCAGTCATATATTATCATATTTGTTTTGTTTTTGGTTTTTTGTAGAAAATTATGCATTTCGATAGTTATAACTCGAGTATATGAAAATATAAAATACATGTTTTTTTGTGTACAATACTACTTTTTAGATGACTAGGTAATTTTTAATGTGTTATCCAAATAATTTTAAAATTGAAACATTCTATGTCGCCCCTTATTATCAAAATAGGCAATTTTTTTAGCATTAAACGTTTATGTGCCGTATAATAGACACTGCGACTGAAACAGTTTAAACAATCAACCAAACTAAATTGAATAATTTTTACCCTCGACACCGACGTGATTTGAAAACTTTTGGAACGCTAAAACCGATTCGGCTAATCACTGCTGGATATAAGCGTTTCTCCTTTTCTTCCATGTATGCCTATCATCGACCTCTTCCATCCACTTTACACCGGCTGACTTTTTTATATCATTCTGCCATCTTGTGTTCAACCGACCACGACTTCTATATTTTCCCCTTGGCATCCAATCAGTTATTCGTTTCGTCCACCTGTCATCATTTCTTCTTGCCACATGATCTGCCCAGTTACGTTCTACTGCATCCGACAGTTTAGTCTGCTGTTTTATCCATGTATCGGCTTTACTGCCTAATATCTTAATTCCAACATTTGTAGTTGGCAGTTTTTTTTTCATCCAAGCCAAATTCTCTGGATAACATTAAATAACGTAGTTCTATCTACTTAATCATCAACTTTTATAAAACGTACGAACGTTATTACAAAGTTTTCTAATCTTCTTCTTAAATATAAAATTATTGAGCTGTTAAAAATTTGTCCTACGAACGATCTATGTTTCTTGAATCTACAATATTATTCACCACTACGAGAATGTCGTCCAAGTTTTCTTTTTTTTTTATTTTTTTTTACGGGCGAAGTGTAGGGCAGTACAGCAAAATATGGTAGATAAGAGAGGGGTTTGGGAGTAAACAAAAGGGGCAAAAAGCTGGGAGATTGGTACGTGATATTCCACAAGAAACGAAACATAACCCCCTTCCCTCCACTAATACTTTATAATACCCACATAAGTCCTTCCACAAAGATAAAATTCTTAAGCCTTCTTTTTGACCCACAGCTGACCTGGCGACCTCATACAATACAGCTTAAAGCTAAATGTTTGAAATTATTAAACATTCTCAAGTATCTCTCCAAACCATCCTACAACCTACATATCAAAATACTAATAAATTTCTATCCATCATTCTTAGTAGACTAAACTATGGGTGTGAAGTTTACTCCATAGCACCCCAAAAGCAACTACGGTGCCTAGATTCCATACACCATTCTGCTATTCGGCTAATTCTTGGCGCTCACCGCACATCACCGGCTGTGAGCATGTGTTCCTTACTGGGGATACCCCACTACATGATCATAGAAATATCTAACATTTAAACTAATATGACTAACTCAAATTACCCAACTCCTCCCCCTTGGAAAGCGAATATACATACCAATATAATCCTCCTGCAATATAAGAATATGTTGAGCATGAGCTCATTATGAAAGCAAATAACTTAATAAATAGCTATTTACCAGCATTGTTATGTTTTACTGACGGCACCAAATCCTTATCCCATTCTATTAATAGCCGCGCAGCATGTGCATTCTCCGTTAACAATTTATGCTATTCAAAACGACTGCATGATTCTTGCTCTATATATGATGCAGAATTAAACGGTATATTTTTCTGTCTGCAGCACTTACTCCTAAATCCCAGTGACAACAAAACTTTAATCGTTACAAACTCTCTTGCCGCTGTATTGCCCCTTCAGAAAACAAAACCAAAGAACCCTCTAATTAACTACATACAATATCTTCTTTACAAATTATCACAAGATACAGATCCAGTATCCCTCTTGTGGGTTCCAGGTCATAAGGGGATTTTGGGAAATGAAGTAATGGATAGGGCAGCCCATTCTATGCTGTATTCCCCTACAACCTATAACGGCCACTTCTTCCACCACAACTAGCAACAGAAGTGAAATTCATACCACCATAACTTCCTTCTCGCATTCAAATCCAATGTACGATTCCGGGAACCAGCTACCAATCTAGCCCGTTCCAATTACATAGCACTCAGCAGGCTCGCCCAAGTTATTTTGACGTTTATTGTTACGAGTTCTTTCATAACACCACTATTATCGGATCTTTTTTCACAACTGTGAATTTTTAAAAGAAACACAAAAAAAAACATGATTTCACCTGAGCGTCTAGTAATATATATTTATCAGATAGCCAGTAAGATAGTCACACACACACACACATATCTATGTACAAATATGTATGTATATATAGAAGAGCTTATACATGTCCAATGTCTATGTACATGCAATATTGACTTAGGCGCAACTAAATATTTTTATATGTATTTACATTAGGATATTTGAATAAAGCAGAACGGGAAATACTGTACGAACCGATAGAAGAAATCACTGAACACATGGATGAGGTATTTATAAATTTTAATTTTCATTTCTAAAAATTTAATTATTTTTCAAATTATACTTTTTTATACGGTATATCCGTTAAACCACAACTAAATATAATTATAGATTGAAAAATCGATACACGGTATATCATTCAATCGTTTATTATGTACCATGATTTATTTCATATTTTGTAAAAACGTTTAAATTTACATTTGTTTTTATTATTGTATTTTTAACGCTAATATATATATATATATATATATATATATATATATATATATATATATATATATATATATATATATGTGTGTGTGTGTGTGTGTGTGTGTACAATGGCGTAGCCAGACTTGGTTGAAGAGGGAGGTTCAAACAAAACTGAATTATAACAGTAAACCCAAGTTAAATTGAAGTTTAAGTAAATAACCAAAACTCAAGTAGGTTAAACTACAAAATAAAAACTATTATTTGTAGTATATTACAAAACTATTTATTTACTTCAAAAACAACAAAATTTAAATAAAATAAATGAAAATAAAAAGAAACCAAAATAGGTTTAACAAATTCAAAACTGCATTTAACAACGAGTATATAATGCAAAAATTGGAGACACTACACAAGATGATGATCTCCGAAATATTATAGGGAAATATGGTCTAGGAAAAAGAAATTATAGGGGCGAATATTTATTGCAATTCTGTATATAATTCCGGATTCCAACACCACCGTAGACGACTATACACATGGCGATCACCTGATGATAAATACTGAAATCAAATAGACTACATTTTAATAAATAAGAGATGGAGAACAACGGTCAAAGATACTAAGACTTACACAGGCAAAGACAGCCCAGTGATCATCAGCTACTAGCTGCAGAAGTAAAAATCAAATTACGAAAATGTAAAATGCCGAAACCTGTACGCAATAGGTGGTACTTAGGCTCCAACATAGGATACACACAAGAAGCAACACAAAGACTGGAAGCCATCACAAAGCCATCAGATCGATGCAGAGATGCCAATATAATGTGGGAAATAACAAAGTATGCTTTAGAGAAAGGAGCAGAAGCTTCCGATATATCTGAACATAAAAAGAAAACATGGATCAGTGAAGAAACATGGAAGATAATAAATAAAAGGAAAGAAATCAAAATTAATGGATGGAAATGCGAAGAAGACTTAAGGGAGTATCGTAAAATAGACAAGCAGATTAAAAAATGTGCACAACTGATAAAAACAACTTCAAAAACAGTATATGCAAGAAAGTCTTATATAAAATCTGTCAGAAAATATGGGACACATGCAAGTGGCCTAATGACTGGACAAGATCTATATATATACATATATATACCAATTCATAAAGAAGAAGACCGAGATATATGTGGAAATTATAGAACAATAGCTTTGATATGGCGTTATTTACGAAAGATTAAAATCGTTTATATTACTGCAAATATCGCCAGAACAAGCAGGTTTCATACCTGGCAAAGGAACAAGGGTATAATGAACCAAAAACAAATAATAGAAAAATGTAGAGAATTTAACGTCACAGCATACTTCTGCTTCATTAATTACAGCAAAGCATTTGACTGCATTCAGTGGGGAAAGCTTTGGAAAATACTAAATGACTTCGGCGTTCCGCATCATAGTATAATTAATCTTATTAAAGCGCTATATACATCGAACAAAGTCACAGTCAAAGTAGGCGATAAACTATCATATGATTTTAAATCTGAAAAAGGAGTACGGCAAGGATGCATATTAAACCCATTATTATTCAATATCTACAGCGACTGGATAATGCGAAGAACTTTGGAAGAATGGGAGGACGGAATAAAAATTGTAGGGAAATTAATTAATAATCTACGATATGCTGATGACACTCTTATAATCGCAAAAGTGGAAAACATAAGTAAAGAATATGGTTTACTCATAAACAGAAATAAAATGAAGATAATGATTATAGATAACAACAACCAGTCGCAAAGTGCACAAAGTCTATATGACTTACAAGTGGTTGAAAAATTCGTATATTTAGGAACATCGATCACAAAAGATGGAAGTTCAACAGAGGAAATCAAACGAAGAATAAAGATAGCAAAACTAGCGTTATCCCAACTAATAAAAATATGGCAGAGTCATGAAATAACAATGTGCACTAAAGTGCGCCTTATGCAGTCACTGGCATTCTCTGTCTTCTTATATGCATCCGAATGTTGGACTCTGAAGAAGAATGATATACAACGGATGGATGCCTTTGAAATGTACTGCTGGAGGCGAATGTTAAGGGTGCTGTGGACTGCGAAAAGAACTAACTCGTCCATACTCCAAGAAATAAAGGTGGATCAGAGACTACAAATCATAGTACAGAAACGAATAAAAACCTTCGCTGGACATATCATACGACAAAACGGACTAGGAAAAATAATTATGATTGGTATGGTCGAAGGTCGTCGTAAAAGTGGAAGACCTCCAATGAGATATCTTCACAGAGTTAAAAAAAATTCAGGAGCTGAATCAATACGGGAAGTAGTAGACCGGGCAAAAGATCGGACCCGATTGCAGAAGAACACATTTGTTTATGAAGATCCATAGTATCACGATGCTCGGAACGATCCACGATGATGATAATGATATATTTTCTTATTATCAGATTGATTCCAAGGGCCGGTCCAGACCGCAAAACCGCTGGCTACGCCACTGTATATATATATTTGTGTGTGTGTGTATTTACAATAAAAATAGAGTAAGTGTACGAAATACAAATTTAATATTATCCGGAACACCTGTTGACTTCGTATACAAATTATGTTTGCAACACTGAAACAGACGTCAACCCTAAATACCATTACATGAAAAAACTGACGGCGCCATTGTTGATTCAAATTTGAATGAAATATTGAATTCCAGATTCGAATAAAAAAATATAAATGACCATTCGGTTGAATTTGAGGATACGGTAAAACCGATTGACAAACTGAAAAGACGCGATCGTTTCAACTTCAAAGTTACACGTTCCTATTCAGGAGGATTTACTATCGATAATAAACAAGCCTCTTGCCAATGAGTTTAAGCCATGCTGTATGTGCCTTATATATATGTACTAGCGGACCCGGTAAACGTTGTCTTACCAGAACGTTGTGTTGTTTACAATTAGCAGATTAAGAAATTAAATAATAGCAAACAAAAGAAATCTTAAATCATACGAAAACGTTTATTGACAAACATACATACATTCATATAATGCGAATGATAGTAGACGGACACAAATTAACATAACATTTTCAATTTCATTTATTAATAAATTACCTTTAATTATAATAAAACGTAAAGTTTAAGATCACCCACCCAAAACCCCCCAATGCTAACCTATATATATATATATATCCAATGCTAACCTATATAAAACATAAGTAAAGAATATGGTTTACTCATAAACAGAAATAAAATGAAGATAATGATTATAGATGACAACAACCAGTCGCAAAGTGCACAAAGTCTATATGATTTACAAGTGGTTGAAAAATTCGTATATTTAGGAACATCGATCACAAAAGATGGAAGTTCAACAGAGGAAATCAAACGGAGAATAAATATATATATATCCAATGCTAACATATATATATATATATATATATATATATATATATATATATATCCAATACTAACCTATATATATATAAAATTATCGCAGCTACCAAACGGTAACATACTGATTGGAATGGTAAAGTGTACAACACGCGCGGTAACGTAGTGTGCATAATGCGCAGGCAATGGGCTAAAAGAATTGTAGAATCGGCCGACCGTCGAAAATTTTTCAAAACCGAAAATCAAATTTTAAACTCGCGATTTCTCGTTACCCGTTAATTTTGGTCCATTTACGTTATAACATAAATCTTAGATCTCCACGTCTACATTCGTCTAATGTCAACCTGAACCACTTATCTATTGTAGAGACCTTAAAAACGGCCCAAAACCCCTAAACCCTTTAACCCTAATTTTCTCGAAGAGTATTTACTATAAAAATACGTAAATACCATAGACGCATATTTTAATGCCGCATAACTTTCGTTTAAACAATTTTCCCCAAATCGTTCACAAATTATTGCGAAAAAATCGAATTTTGAAAAAAATCAAACTTTGAAATTTTCAGGCTCAGTTTGAAATTTTGTTTCGCGGTTTTTTCGCATTATACGATAGATCATATATAGAAACGACTATTTCAAGAGTCGGAATTGTTTAAAAATAATTACGTCGCGCGCTATGCTCTACCAAAAGTGATAAGTTGGGAATTTTTAAAAATTTGTAGCTCGAGACCTATCGATCGTAATGAAAAGCGGGTTTTTGTTCCGTACTTGTCATTTTAATATCTATTAAACATGTTCTATAAAATTTTTTCAAAAATCGAAATTCAAAATGATCACCTTGTACCCCCTTACAAAATTTTCTTAATTTTTTCTTTCATAAGAACCTTCTCCTGGCAATAACAAATACAACAACAAAATAATTAGCAAAATTATTTTGGAGGAAAAATTGGAGGCATCCTCGGATTGTAATAATCTGATATAACTTTTTGTATCCAATTGCAACTCAATCTTTAAAGTCAGTATACGGAACAATGCGGACATTCAACAAACGATAACGCATTAAATTTCGCGATTTTAGTTACTTTTTTATTTTTTTAACGTATATAAACAACTAAAACACTCTTAAGATACGAAAGGTAAGTATACGGAGGTTTTAAACTTTTTCAAACTACCGCCTCCCACGATGTTGTTCATCATGTTCCATACCCTGAACATTTTAAACTCGCGGAGTCGATCATTCTATACTCGATCAAATTGGGAATATAAAAAAAAGGGCACATACAACATGGCTTAAACTAATTGGCATATATTTTTTTATTCGAACCTCGAATTCAATATTTCGTTTAAATAATTTAACATACGATAGGTAATGATATAGCAGACTGGGCTGCCGAAGAAGAAAAAGCAACCATGTTTCCTCATCTAGATATTGCTATTCCGCGTGCAGATGCTTTAAAATTAACATCCCGTCAATTAAATCATCAGTCTCTCTGGGCGCATAATAAATTAAGATCAATAAAATTATACGCTGGGCGATTACTGACTTCTCGCGAAAAGCTAAAATAGAGTTTTACGTCGTCTTAGACTTGGCCATACAGCTAGCACTCACAGTTAACTACTTCAGCGTAAAGTTTCTCAACGTTGTTCCTGCGGCAACAATATCATCACCATGCATCATCTTCTATAATTGATTGTACTAATCACAGTTCCTTGCGCACTAAATTAGCTCTGCAAACGACTTTGAATAAATGACCGAATTTCGGACCAGATAATATGCATCATGTTCTTCGATTCATCCAATCATTCGGTCTTTCACTTCTAATCCGATGGGTCTTGCAGCAGTACATATTTTAGCTTGTAAATTTATCTTAACGAATAGTTATTTATTAAAAATGTAAAATATAATTTATCGATTTCAGCTTACGGAAGAATTGACTGAAAAAAATAAAACGATTAAAGTAACAGTGGTGACGGATTATATCGAAAATGAAAACTGCACGAATAAAGATGACGACGAGTTAAAACATCCGGAAGACGAACGTAATAAGGAGGAAATACAACTTCCAATTACCGAATAAATTAACTCCGTATTTCCATTTCAGCGCTCACAAAACACGGATGCGCACACCCCCCCTGAAGTATAAATTTGTTGCAATTTTTTATTTTTTCAGATAACAAACTTACGTATTATAGCTCGCGTTAAATATATATATATATATATATTTTTTTAATTAAGACGCATAATTTAGAATCTCGTTAAAATGCAACTATAGGGTGACCCAGAGAAGATGGACGGTTTTGTTTTTTGAATATCGTAGTTGGTAAGACTGCTACAACGCACACCGCGTGCACCACGTTTAGTGTACGCACACGAGAGATTCATTTTTGTCCAGTTTCAGTTATCACACTAACCAGAAAGAGCGCACATTTTACGTGGAACGTTATTTTACGGCGTGAATCTATTACGACAGTGCAAAGAGAGTTTCAAAAATAATTAAAAGTTACGGGATTTTTTATGAGGATACCTTAAAAGCCGCGTTTACAAAAGACGCCCATGACATCGGGAAGAACTGAAATCTCAGTTTTCTGAAGAAATTTCAAAAGGTTACCGACCAATGCTCGAAAAAGTGTTTCGAAAATGTTCTAAAGAGACAGAACGAATGTATCGTTGCAAATGGCGGTCATCTGAACGATATTGTGTTCCGCAGATGACTGTAAGCTAATCTCTGTTTTTCCTATTTTCATTTTAAATACAATTTCATTCAAACATTTCGGTCTAGTAGTTTTTGAGATATTCAAAAAACAACGAAACACTCGAACCTCTCTGGGTCACCCTATGTATTTGGAGTACGAATTACAAAAAAAATAAAATATTGGGAAACTTTTTAAAACCAGTGATCGCCATCAAATACACATACGAAACGGACTTTATCTAATTTCTTTTCACGCTAAAAATTAAAAACAAACTTATAAGGAGTGTGTAATGAATTATGATATTAATTAAATAATTAAATAATTCAATTTCTAAGATTAACATCGTTAACGTACGAACTATATTTTTTTACATAACACGAAATTCGACACTAAACTAAAATCAACTTAACTATAACTATTTTTTTAAATCCTGCATTTATAATGTGAAAGTTAGAAGTAATATATATATATATATATATATATATATATATATATATATATATATATATATATATATATATATATTAGTTAAAGATAATGGAAATATTCGTAGAATAAATAATACCAAACCAGAAACTCGCCTACACGAGTGATTTTATTAAATGAAAATTCGAAAACAATTGTTTTATTAAAATTACAGATAATAAAAAAGGATCCTTTCGTCAGAGCCATTTAAAAGAATTATTTTTTCGATTATATAGCATGTAAAAAATAATTAATAGTCCCAAAATAGAGCGAACTTATAAGCTAAAGAGTTGACCGAACGATTTTCTATAGGTTTTACAGCTCCAAATTCCTAAATTTATAACTCGGAAGGCATGCGTTAATGTTTAAATACCCCTTTACAAATAAGTTACTGTATCGCGCCAACCTCACTAGAAGAAAAAAGTATGCACATCAAAAATTGAACAATAAAAAAAAACTCCTGTCCCATGAAGCGCAGTGAAGAAGTGGAACATAAAGACGTTTTAAGTAAATTCGTTACAAAGCTTTTTTTTTTAATTTTTTCGGGTGAATATATATATATATATATGTATATACAAACCACACACGCGGATATAATATATATATATATCCCCTCAGGGGACCACCACCTTATCCCGGCGGAGGGGTTTGCGTACTCCAAGAATTCCGAGATCTATGCCAGCGGTAGTGTATACTACCAGAAGGGTCTCCCAAGCTGGACAGGTCTCGGAGGAGGAGTCAGACGAAGAGTGGTTCACTGGTTGTGGAAGCAGCGCAACCAGTACTGCCCATGTGTGGAAAACAGAAGTTCAGAACAACCATGGAACAGATATTTAGCAAGCACGGAACACATATTACTGAAGTGGTTCTAAAACTGGTATGAGGAAAGCAATGGAAAACTATGTCATTATTTTACAAGTTTACAGTTATGAAATCGCAAAAAATAGAAATAAATATGCCAAGCGACCCGGCTAGCAACCGGCGCCGAAGTCAAGGTGGGGCCTATGGTGAGAAATATGCAACCACCCGCACAACAGTAGATAACCAGGCTGTGTGTGAAAAATATGTGCCTGGAAAAAGAAGAAAAAAAGATATGACCATAAAACCAATTATGAACATGGAATATTAGATCGATGAAGGTATATGGAAAATTGGAAAATATAAAACTTGAAATGGAAAGACACCAAGTTGATATATTGGGAATATCAGAAACAAGAATGATTAGGAAAAATGATTTCTGGAGCAATGATTACCGAATAGTACGCTCCGGGCAAGATAATGGAAAAAATGGTGTCGGAATAATATTTAACAAAAAATGGGGTAATAAAATTAAAACATATTTGCAGGTCAGCGATAGAATAATACTAGTTAAAATAGAAACACTTCCGGTAATAACAACAATAATACAAGTGTATATGCCAACAAATAAATACACAGATGAAGAAGTGGAGGAAATATACGCTCAAATAGAAGATACAATAACATATGTGGATCCAAAAGAAAATTTAATAATACTAGGCGATTGGAACGCGATAGTAGGGAAAGAAAAAGAAGATGAATGCATGGGCAACTGGGGACTGGGCAAACGAAATAAGAGAGGAGAAATGCTAATAAACTTCTGCAAACAAAATGAATTAATAATAGGAAATACGCTATTTAAACAGCATGAAAGGAAAATCTATACCTGGAAAATGCCAGGGGATATAAGAAGATACCAGATAGACTATATTCTGGTCAGAAATATATAAGTGTAAAACATATCCAGGCGCCGAAATAGACAGCGATCACAATCTGGTGTTAATGAAAACAGAACTGAAATATAAAAAAACGGATAGAAAAAGATTTGACCAAGTAAGGTGGAATATAAGAAAACTGAAAAAGAATAATATACAAACTGCATATTAAAAAGAAATAATAGAATATTTAAGAAAACATAAAGATACGCATACAGGTAGTATTGATGAAAAATGGAATCAAATGAAAAAAGCTATAACAGTAGCAGCGGAAAATGCACTAGGTAAAGAAAAAATTTTTATAGAAAACCACGGATTACAGATGAAGTAATCGATTTAATGGGAAAAAGAAGAAAGTATAAAAATTTAAATACAATAGAAGGAAAATTAATGTACAAAAAATATAGAAACAAAATAAATAGTGAAGCAAAAAAGGCGAAACAGGCATACTTAGAAGAGAAATGTAAAGAAGTGGAAGAAAGTATTCGAAAAGGAAATGTAGAAAGCGCATATAAAGAGATAAGATCACAATTTGGCAAATCAAGAACAAAAATAAATGGAATAATAAATGAAAATGGAAAACTAGTGATAAATGAAGAAGAAATAGCGGACAGATGGAAGAGATACATAGAAAGCTTATATAAAGAAGAACAAATCATACTAAATAAAAATGATAAGTTGTACCTAAATGAAAATATAACAGCAGATAATATAGGAGCACCAATAATGAGAGCAGAATTCGAAAAAGCATTAAGAGAACTGAAAACAGGAAAAGCTCCTGGATATGACAACATTAGTAGTGAACTATTAAAATCACTGGATGAAAATACAAAGAACAAGATGTATGATTTAATAAAAGAAATATATGAAAAAACTGAACTCCCTGTAGACTTTAACATAAGCAAGATAATGCTAATTCCCAAAAAAAAACGGTACAACAAAATGTGAAGAACATAAAATGATAAATCTGCTTCCACACGCGTCAAAAGTAATAACAAAAATCTTTCTCAATAGAATAAATAATAAAATAGACCAAGATTTAAGTGAAGAACAATATGGTTTTAGAAAGGGAAAAGGAACAAGAGAAGCAATTTTAGGATTAAGACTGATCATCGAAAAAAGAATAGAAATAGACAAATCGATATATTTGGCTTTCGTAGACTTAGAAAAGACTTTCCACAGATGTAATTGGAATCTGCTAAAAAGCGCATTGAAAAAACTTAATATCAATGAAAGAGAAATAAAGCTTATAGATACTCTACATCGAAAACAAATAGCGAAATTTAATATAAAAAACACAGAAACAGAAGCAAGAATAAGGAAGGGAGAAAGACAGGGATGTAGCCTGTCACCTACTCTTTTCAATACATATTTAGATCAAGCAATAAAACAATGGAAGGGAGAAGATAACAATGGAATAACTGTTGGAGAAATGAAAGTAAATCTCTTTATGTTTGCAGATGATATAGTTGTGATTACAGAAAGCGAGAAAGATTTAAATAATTCTTTGCAGAAAATGAATAAAATTTTAAAGTTATATAATATGCACATAAATAAAAATAAGACCAGGGTTATGAGATACAGCAAAAAAGATCTCGACAAAAAAGTTAATATAACAATAGACGGAGAAATAATAGAGCAAGTTAAAAAACAAAAATATTTAGGCAGTCTCATATTAGAAGATGGTAAAAGTGGACCAGATATAAAGGAAAGAATCGCAATAGCGAAGCAAGCCTTTATGAAAAAGAAAGGACTACTGACATCAAAAAATATAAAAACAGATATAAAGAAAAATTTTATTAAAACATTTGCATGGAGTATACTACTTTATGGATCAGAAAGTTGGACGATTGATAAAACAATGCAAAAGAAAATAGAAGCAATGGAAATCTGGTGCTGGAGAAGAATGGAAAAGATAAAATGGACAGATAAGATAAACAACGAAAAAGTCTTTAATTTAATTAATGAATAAAGAAATCTGATGAAGAAACTAAAAGAAAGAAGAAATAAATGGATCGGTCATGTACTCAGACATAATCAGTATTTAACGCAGATAATTGAAAGACCGGTAGAAGGGAAAAGAAAAAGAGGAAGGCCTAGTCAGAATTATATTAAACACATACAAAAAGATATAAAAGCATCATGTTATGGAAACATGAAGAAAATTGCAATTTCCAGAAAATTCTGAAAGGTAACATAACTGTCCACCAATCTTAGTTTGAGATTGAGGAATGAAGAAGAAGATACATATAACCATAAGTATCTCTATGTGTATAAGTCGACGCGAATAAAGCTACAAAACATGGTTTAAAAATATTGGTAGAGCATATATATATATATATATATAGGTTATAGATAATGGAATTATTCGTAGAATTAATAACGCCATGCTAGAGACTCGTCTGCAGAAGTTATATGATTAAATTTATATTTGAAAAAAATTGTTTTACTAAATAACAGATAATAAAAAACGGGTAATTTCGTCAGCGCCATTATAAATAATTATCTTCATCCATGATACAGCAGGTAAAATTGCGATTAAAAGTCCAAAAACAGATCGAACATATAAAGTAAAGCGTTTGCCAAAACGATTTTCTATACATTTTAAAACTCCTAATTCCGAAATTGATAATTCGGAAGGCATGCCTGATTGTCTAAATAACAATTTACAAATAAGTTTCTGTATCGCGCCAAACCGTTTGGAATAAATTATGCACATCAGAAATTGAACAATAAAAAAAATCTGTCTATTGGTGCGAAATGAAGAAGTGAAACTCAAAAGACGTTTTAACTAAATTCGCTACAGAGCTTTCTTATTTAATATTTACTCGTGCATATATATATCGATAAACCCATAGGCATATAAGAATATGCCAACCCATGTGTATAACACGAAGCGCCTAATGTTTGATAACATGGTTTTGAGTTGATTAGTATTGAGGTACATACGAACGGAATATATATATATATATATATATTTTAGATAATGGAAATATTCGTAGAATAAATAATACCAAACCAGAAACTCGCCTACACGAGTGATGTTATTAAATGAAAATTCGAAAACAATTGTTTTATTGAAATTACAGATAATAAATAAAAAATCCTATCGTCAGACTCATTTAAAAGAATTATTTTTTCGATGATATAGCATGTAAAAAATAATTAATAGTCCCAAAACAGATCGAACTTATAGGATAAAGAGTTGGCCGAACGATTTTCTATAGGTTTTACAGCTCCAAATTCCTAAATTGATAACTCGGAAGGCATGCGTTAATGTTTAAATACCCATTTACAAATATTTTATAGTATCGCGCCAACCCCACTAGAAGGAAAAGGTATGAACATCAAAAATTGAAGAATAAAAAAAACTCCTGTCCCACGAAGCGCAGAGAAGAAGTGGAACATAAAGACGTTTTAACTAAATTCGCTACAGAGCTTTTTTTTTTAATTTTTTCGGGGGATATATATATATATATGTATATACAAACCACACACGCAGACATATATATATATATAACAGTAAGATTCCCTATGTCTATAAGTCGACGCGAATACCGCTACAAAACGTGGTTTGAAAGTATTCTTTGAGCAGATATATATAGGTTATAGGTAATGGAACTATTCGTAGGATTAATAACGCCATACTAGAAAGTCGTCTGCAGAAGTTATATCATTAAATTTAAATTCGTAAAAAATTATTTTATTGAAATACCAGATAATAAAAAACGAGTACTTTCGTCAGCGCCATTATAAATAATGATATGTTTCCATGATACAGCAAGTAAAATTGCGATTAAAAGTCCCAGAATAGATTGAACATATAAAGTAAAGCGTTTGCCAAAACGATTTTCTATACATTTTAAAACTCCTAATTCCGAAATTGATAATTCGGAAGGCATGCCTTATTGTCTAAATACCAATTTACAAATAAGTTTCTGTATCGCACCAACCCCTCTAGAATAAATTATGCACATCAGAAATTGAACAATAAAAGAAATCTGTCTAACGGAGCGAAGGGAAGATGTGAATCTCAAAGACGTTTTAACTAATTTCGATACAGAGCTTTCTTATTTAATATTTACACGTGCACATGTATAGAGAAACACATACACACACAGACATATACGTATATACATATATATACATAAGAATAAGCCTGCCCATGTGTACAACTCGAAGCGCCTAATGCTCCAAAACGTGGTTTGAGTTGATTAGTAGTGAGGTACATGAGAACGGAATGGAAATATTCATAAAATTAATAATACCAAACCAGAAACTCGAATACACGAGTGATTTTATTAAAAAAATGAAAATTAGAAAACAATTGTTTTATTAAAATTAAAGATAATAAATAAAGAATCCTTTCGTCAGAGCCATTTAAAAGAATTATTTTTTCGATGATATAGCATGTAAAAAATAATTAATAGTCCCAAAACCGAGCGAACTTATATAGGCTAAAGAGTTTGCCGAACCTTTTTCTATAGGTTTTACAGCTACAAATTCCTAAACTGATAACTCGAAAGGCATGTTTCAACGTTTAAATACCCCTTATAAATAAGATACTGTACCGCGCCAACCCCACTAGAAGAAAAAAGTATGCACATCAAAAATTGAACAATTAAAAAAACTCCTGTCCCACCGAAGCGCAGTGTAGAAGGGGAACATGAAGACGTTTCAACTAAATTCGATACAGGGCTTTCTTTTTTTAATTTTTTCGGGTGAATATATATATATATATATATATATATATATATAAACAACCCTCTCAGACATTATATATATATATATATATATATAAACCACCCTCTCAGACATTATATATATATATATATATATATATATATATATATATATATATACACACATATATATATATATACATATATATATATATATACAACAATAAGTATCCCTATGTGTATAAGTCGACGCGAATAAAGCTACAAAACGTGGTTTGAAAGTATTGGTAGAGCATATATATATAAAAATATATAGGTTATAGATAATGGAATTATTCGTAGAATTAATAACGCCATGCTAGAAACTCGTCTGCAGAAGTTATATGATTAAATTTATATTTGAAAAAAATTGTTTTACTAAATAACGGATAATAAAAAACGGGTAATTTCGTCAGCGCCATTATAAATAATTATCTTCATCCATGATACAGCAGGTAAAATTGCGATTAAAAGTCCAAAAACAGATCGAACATATAAAGTAAAGCGTTTGCCAAAACGATTTTCTATACATTTTAAAACTCCTAATTCCGAAATTGATAATTCGGAAGGCATGTCTGATTGTCTAAATAACAATTTACAAATAAATTTCTGTATCGCGCCAAACCGTCTGGAATAAATTATGCACATCAGAAATTGAGCAATAAAAAAAATCTGTCTATCGGTGCGAAATGAAGAAGTGAAACTCAAAAGACGTTTTAACTAAATTCGCTACAGAGCTTTCTTATTTAATATTTACTCGTGCATATATACATCGATAAACCCATAGGCATATATGTATATACATAAGAATAAGCCTACCCATGTGTATAACTCGAAGCTCTTAAAGCTTCATAACATGGTTTTGAGTTGATTAGTAGTGAGGTACATACGAACGGAATATATATATATATTAAATATAATGGAAATATTCGTAGAATAAATAATACCAAAACCCCGAAACTCGCCTACACGAGTGATTTTATTAAATAAAAATTCGAAAACAATTGTTTTATTAAAATTACAGATAATAAATAAAGAATCCTTTCGTCAGAACCATTTAAAAGAATTATTTTTTCGATGATATAGCATGTAAAAAATAATTAAGAGTCCGAAAACAGAGGGAACTTATAAGCTAAAGAGTTTGATTTTCTATAGGTTTCACAGCTCCAACTTCCTAAATTAATAATTCAGATGGCATGCCTTAATGTTTAAATACCCTTTTATAAATAAGTTTCTAAATCACGCCAACCCCACCAGAAGAAGAATGTATGCACATCAAAAATTGAAGAATAAAAAATAACATCTGCACCAAGAAGCTCAGAGAATTAGTGAAATTTAGACGTTTCAACTAAATTCGCAACGGAGCTTTTCTTTTAATTTTTTACGCGTGATACATATATACAAACACACAGACATATATACATACTTAACAATAAGGTTCCCTATGTGTATAAGTCGACGCGAATAACGCTACAAAACGTGGTGGATTGAAAGTATTAGTAGAACATATATATATATATATATATATATATATATATATATATATATATATATATATATATATATATATATATATATATATATCACTACACCCTTCCGAGGGTCCAAAGGAAGATGAAGATATATATATATATATATATATATATATGTAATTGTCGTTGTGGCGTTGTTGCTAGAGTGCTCGACTGTCAACTTCATGGTCGAGGGTCGAAACCAATACGGGACATAGAAAGTTTTCATCATTATTTTATTCTTAATTACGGGGAGAAGGCGGTGACACCCCACTCCGTATAACATCAAATACATGGCCATCTGCGTTGCATATACAGAGTGCCTTGAATGCTAGCTAATTTTGTATGTAAAAATAAACGTACAAAAGCTAGTCACAACGTTCGGCAACGAACAATACGACGACGATGATGATGATATATATATATATTACTTATAGATAATGGAAATATTCTAAGAATTAATAACACCATACCAGAAACTCGTCTGCAGAAGTTATATTATTAAATTGAAATTCGAAAAAAAACTTTGATGTGAATAACAAGTTAGAAACTTATGAATTAAATAAATTTGTAATAGAATTAAACAACTTTAATAAAAACATTAAATTTACAGTAGAAATTGGTAATAAAAATATAAATTTCTTCGATTTAAATATTAATATAAACAATAATATATTAGATATTGATATATACAGAAAATAAACACTAACTGATGTAATAATTCCAAACGATTCTTTTCATGCAAAATCGCATAAAGTAGCTAGTTTAAGAAATTATTGTAATAGAGCCAAAATTATTTTAAACTGCAATAAAAACAAACTTAATAAAGAAAAGAATATTATTAAACAAATTGCCATAGCAAATAAATACAATCCGAATATAGTAGATCAATTATGGAACAATCCAAATAATAGTTCTTTACAACATAAAAAAGAAAAAGATAAATATTTAGGATCAATTAAATATATAGGAAAATACACATACAAATTTTAAAAATCTTTAAAAAGTACAATATTACGATAGCAATAAATAATAATAAAACATTATTTAAATCAATTTGCAACAATAAAATAGAAGATTATAGGGTATTATAAAAATCTGAAGTATATAGAATAAACTACTCAACATGTAATAAGTTTTATATAGGTGAAACAGGACGTCAAATAAATAATAGACTAAGAGAACACTTTAATTCATACAAAAATGAAAATGATGATAAGTCACTTTACGGTAAGCACTGTAGAGAAGAAAAACATTTTATAGAAGACATTACAGATAATATAAAAATTTTACACATAGAATATAAATTTAAAAAAAGAAAATTATTAGAAAAACTACAAATTATAAAACATAACAGTAGTAATAATTTATTAAATAATATGATTAATTTTGATGAAGAATTATTTTAAAATCGGTTTTATAATTACATGTTATTGTAAAAAAAATTTTTTATATCTGGCTATTCAATGTATCGATATTTATAAGTTTTTTAGTAATATCTTTGGTTTATTTGTAACATTTTTAACAATAGCTTGAAAATGACTTCATAGTCGAAAAGCTTCGTGTTTGTGTTTATGTAATAAATTTTTTAGTGATTAACTTCGATTTTATTTTGTTTTGCTAAATTCATAAAATCATTACTCTCCAATACATCAACATTATCGCTGAGTACGCACTCCTATCTACTGAGTGCCCAACCACCACCAATATGCGAATTGTGCTGTACTTCATTAACAGTCTACCATATCGTGGTTATCTGCCCGAAATTTGGTCAATATCGGTGCAATCAGCTGAAGAAAAATATACCGAATGTAAACAACCTCCTCCTTCTCACCAACTTCATAATAAATTCGAAACTGTGTAATAATATATAATTAATTCATATTTCGAGTAATAGCCTTATAGGCAATAACTACTCGTAAAAAAAAAAAAAAAAAAAAAAAAAAAAAAAAAAAAATTATATATATATATATTAGTTATGGAGAGTGGAAATATTCTTAGAATTAATAACACCAAACTAGAAACTCGTCTACACTAGCTTTTATATTAAATGAAAACTCGAAAGAAAATGTTTTATTAAAATTACAGAAAATAAATAAAGAATCCTTTCGTATGGCCATTTAAAATAATTATCTTTTTCGATGATACAGCACGTAAAAATCTATTAAATGTCCTAAAACTGAGCGAACCTATAAACTAAACCGTTTGTCAAACGATTTTCTAAAGATTTTACAACTCTTAATTCCTAAATGGATAATTCGGAAGGCATGCCTTAATGTTTAAATACCCCTTTAAAAATACGTGTCTGTATGGCGCCAATCAAATTAAGTATGCATATCAAAAATCGAACAATAAAAATTAACATGTGTTCCACGGAGCGCGGGGAAGATGTGAAATTTAATGACATTTTAATTAAATCCGCTCCAGAGTCTTTTTTTAAATTTCTACGGGTATATATACACCCCACACGCTCACGCGCGCACACACACACACGTATATATATATATATATATATATATATACGTACATAAGAATAAGCCAACCTATGTGTATAAGACGACTCGCCTAACGATACAAAACGTGGTTTGATAGTCGAGTGTTGATACATACATATATATATGTGTGTATGTGTGTGTGTCCGTCGGTTATTTTCGCTCGCTTACTCGCTCGTTTGGGAGTTAACTCTTCATATATAACGCGCCAATTGAAGTTTCATTTTAAAAAACGGATGACGATACATCAGACTGTCTTTTCATTATAATATTACATAAATTACTAGAAAAAAAATCGTATGAAACCGTTTAAATCCGACTATAAAATCGAGGAGTATTATTCTCGAGCATCACTCACGTCTAACAATGTAAATAGTATATTGAGAGTAAATAATGAGTGATATTATTAAAGAAGTATTCATTCAGGACGCTCATATTAATTTCAAAAAAGTATCCTTATATATAAGTATCCAAAGAAAAATTGTTGAAGGTTTGTGTGCACGTATACATATACCCCGGAAGTATTATGTGACATTAACATGAAATCGTAATGGCCCACTTTTCCCTACACGCTGCTTTTCTGGTAGCTGCAATCAGTGTGAGTCCAGTTTTTTGTTTTGTTCCGTATGACTATTGAAACGGGCACTTTCCTTAGTTCCTGCATCATCTTTGATATTTACTGTAGGATAGTATGTATGGGTGAGCTGGTTTAACCTTATTATGTCTCCAAGAAATTTTACTGCATTCCTGTTAATTATTGTTAATAAACGGACTTCGACTTTCAAATCATCTAATACCCACGCATAGGGCGAACGCCAATAGAACTGCTTGTTCATCGCGCTCCTTATTGATAGGGTTAAGCCTATTGCCGCATTTGCCGCATTAACAGTATTTTCTGTTAGGGTAAAAGTGACGAAAACTGATTTATCTGAAATTCTTTATATATATCTCCATATATAAATATATAAATATTATATATATATATATATATATATATATATATATATATATATATATATATATATATATATATATACGGCAATTAAGAAAATCGAGAGATACGCAGAAAAATTAAAGGATTAAAAAAAACACGTCTCACCCATGTCTAACATATATATATATGCAAAAAAAAAGGAAACAATCAGCTTTTATAAAAGTAAGCATTACGATGTATATATATATATATATATATATATATATATATATATATATATATATAAAAACATAAGATATTAATTTAAATCTAAGTTCACAATTTTTACATAATAAAATAATTCATTTATTATGTAAAAATTGTGAACTTTGATTTAAATTAATATTTTATGTTTTTATATATTTAATTTTATTTATATATAGTTTGATAATGGCGTAGTTGCCGAAAAGCTTTGCTTAATAAATAAAGTTTAGTGATTTTAACTGTTTTTTGCAATCAAGTATATATATATATATATATATATATATATATATATATATATATATATATGTGAGTGTGTGTTTGAGTGTTTGTAAGAATGAATGTACATATTTCGTGTAGAAAAAAAATACTGTTCAAAATTCAATCAGAGTGTTTATTTAATATAATTATTTACCCATTGACCCGTTTTATGGTCATCTAGCAATTCTTATAGACATAAAAAGTTACATGTGTGGGACAACTTATGTTAGATAAATGGTGCATAAACATAAAATAGAAAAAATATATTCTAACCCTACAGGAATCCATCAGTTTTGTATTCAGTAAATTCTGACCGTTATGACTTGCATAGATTCTGGTGTTCTGCGTTGTAGAGTAACTGCAGTTACTACAGTACCAAGTTGATTCTGCAAACCATCAATCCAGCTAATAAGCATTCCTGCTTCTTCCTCTTGCACCAGGTGCTTTACGAGAGGTAATATTTTTTCTCGATTTTACAATATGGCCAAAAAACTTGGTGTATGCAACAATCTCTATAATTCTATCGTTTCGTCGCTACACAAGTATATATCGTAAAATAAAATTTTATATATACATCGGTCGAACTATTTTTGTACATATTATTCGTAATAAAGCTAAAATATGATACAACGAATTCAAATCGTTCAAATTACATAACACAACAATTATATAAACGTAAGATTACAAATTTATTCAGATTTCGTTACACTGATATAACAAAGGTAGCTAGGAGAAACTGGTTGAGAAAATTGCAGGACAGAAGTGTGTGGAAGACGTTTGGGGGAAAGTTTTCATCCAGGAGTGGATAGACAAGGGCTTATCGTGATCGTGATTATATATATATTAAAAATAAATAAAAAATGAATATATATAACACTTCTCAAATACAGTAATTTAATAGAATTATATATATATATGCAATTTGTTAGAATTATAGCACAAATATTGAGTATCGTAGCATTTAAATGTGTGTATATTATATGTATTGTGAACACATAACATCTGTTTCGATCAAAAATAATTTCAGTTATGAATACAACCATCACCTGCCTATGTATAATCAAATTTTCATTAGAACAATATGAAATGCAACGCGTAATAATGCAAAATGTAAATATTTATTATCGTTTATTCAATTTATCATAATTTTTCCCATTCTTGCCAATCGTGTATACGATACAGCATATATATATATATATATATATATATATATATATATATATATATATATATATATATATATTAATTTTACCAGGCTGATTACTAATGAACATACGAAGGAGATTTTAATTTCGAACGACAAAGACAAAACATATAGTTCTCTACTTTATCATCATTACGTCATAATTTGTCCGTGAATTAAAGCGAGATGATTGCGTAAACTTAATTTACGCGAAAATTTCCTATAACAAACCGGGCAAGTAAAATTGCAACGCCCACCACATTCGTTTCTAAAATGGGACATCATGTGTCTCTTATTTTTATACGATCGACCGCAATTATTTAAACAATCAAATCGATTCCAAGAATTTTTTTCAATCGCTTTTATAACGTACGACTCATCGAAATCTAAATTAAACAGAAAAACATCGATAATCGATAATTATTATTAGAACGTCGTTTAAATTAAAAAAGTAAATTTAAAAATTAAAATATTTTTAACCTTTTTAATCAATTTACATTCTCTTACTTTGTACCGTCATTTTAATAGACAATTTCTTGATTATTCGATCCGATCGACTTTGCTCCGGGGATATATTTCTGACCAATCGATCATCCGCTTTCATTCGATAGATTTTATAATAAATAAATAACTTCCGTATGGACAAAAGTCAGCATGCACATTTGTAAAAATTGAAAAATGAAAAAAATCAAGTTTGCAAGATTCAACTTTTATTTAATTAGATCACAACAATTATTTTCACAGTAAGTGCCGAAGTGGCTACCGTTCACCTCAATACATTTTAAATAACTCTTTAGATGGATTTAAGTGCGAGCATTGCTCAATCTTCATTAATGATGTCAAATTCATCTATTATCCAGTGTTTGAGATCTTCAACGTTTTGTTTCGGATGTCTAAAAGGTCGATCCTTCGACATACCCCAAATCGAAAAATCTAACATGGTTATGTATGGCGACCTAGGAAACCGAGCGATGCGGCCACCTCGACCAATCCAATATTGCGAACTTATAAACTGAAATACGCCAGAGGCCATCCTGCTGCAAAATTATGTCTCGTCCTTCGAATCCCTCATCTTCATCCAAGGTGGAGCGTAGTTCTTGTAAAATCAATAAATAGGAATTCGTATTGGCCGGTCTGTCGAAAAAATAAGGGTCTATAAAGCCTCAAACCATTACTCCTGGAGAACTGACGCATGCGCGATTCCTTTATCCTCCCTGTAGAATCAAGTTCCGATTATGAATATATATATATATATATATATATATATATATATATATATATATATATATATATATATATATATATATATATATATATATATATATATATACATATAATTTCAACGGTATAGAATAATCGATTTTTAAAAATAAAATAAATAAATAATAAAAAAAATTTATATATAAAATGACCACACAGCTTTTCGACCATGAAGCCTTATCGAGTGGATATATAAAAAAAAGTAAGTATAAAAATATTTTAAATTCACTGTCAGATTATTTTATCGTCAAATCTGTTTTTCAATTTTGCTATTTTTCGTAATATTACGCCCCTAAATTATCTCCTTATATTTAATTTTTTTATTTCCCTATGATATATTTTTCACGTTCACTCGATAAGGATTAAATAGTCGAAAATATGTTTTTGTGTTTATACATATGCATATATGTATATATGTATATATATAAATTTAGTGATTTTTTTGTTTATTTTAAAAATCATTACATTTCAAACTGTTCAATCGAGATAACATTGTATGATAAATAACGTAAAAAAAACGATATGTATAAATTTGGATATATAATTTTGGGTAGGTAACAACAGTTTCCATCAAAAATAATTTCAGCAATGAATACAAACGTTACCTGCTGTTAATTCATATTTACATTAGAACAATACAGGGCGCAACGCGAAATAGTAAGAAATATTTATATCAACAAATATGTATGTCGATTTTTTTCCGTAGTGTATACAATTCGGCATATATATATATATATATATATATATATATATATATATATATATATATATATATATATATATATATATATATATACAATACATTTTCAATCCTGAGAATGGTGTGTAATAACGGATGCCCACGGTATGACGCCGATCACTAGGCATAACAATAATTTTTATTTCCATTATCACGGAAGTGGTACACTCAGTATGTAGTGGAGTTAGTTGTCTTACCTTCTTCATCGAAATGTATTTGCCAGTTCGCACGGTTCTCAGTGCCGTCAAATACTGTTCAATCCACCGCTTTTACCGAGTTGTACGACCTCCCCCGGTAGTTAATACTGGAAGAGCTGCAGCCCTCCTCTTCCAGAGTAAATTCCTATTTGATGGCGAAATAAGTCGCCACGTCACCGATGACGTCTTATTGTATGGTTTTGGAAAAGACAAGGTTACTTATTCCTTATCTCCATACACCTTCTTCCATCGTCCACTTTTGGTTCGTCGCTGCTTATTAGTTATTCTATATCTATTAACTTTTACATTGTGGAACGTAGTAATTTTTTATTACTTAATTACAAAAATCAGTTTAAATCACTAAAAGTTTATTTCCTTAAATTTCACAAAGCTTTTCGGCAACTACGCCATTATCAAGCGATATTTAGATAAAATAAAGATTTAAAAAACACAAAATATTAATTTAAATATAAGTTCACAAATTTATATTAATATTTTGTGTTTTTTAAATCTTTATTTTATTTAAATATCGCTTGATAATAGCGTAGTTGTCGAAAAGCTTTGTGAAATTTAAGGAAATAAACTTTTAGCGATTTAAACTGATTTTTGTAATTAAGTATACCTATTAACCGTTCCATTATCCACCACCTATGTTCCGGATAGAGCTACGGATCGTTGAAATTACAAGCGCAATGTGCCAGTAACCGCAACGCGTGCAAAATGCGGACTTTGCGAAGAATGCTAACAATTCTAAAGACGGCTAAACGCGCAGTTCGATTTTAGATCGATTAAAAATAAAGCAACGTCTCTTCGATATTTGCCGAGGAAAAATCTTAAAATACTACGGACATATAATGAAAAACAGAAACGACTAGAAAAATACATTCTAACTACACCAGTAAGTGGAATAAGACCACGAGGAAGATCAAGACGGTGGACGAATACGATAAGGACACTGAGTGATTAAACCCGGAACGTGATAATGAAAACCGCTCAAAGTAGAAGTCGCTGGAGATAGCTGGTAAATCATGATGCCCTACACAAGAGGTCACGATGAGCAAATACAAGTACGGAGATTTTGTTTTGGGCAAAATATATAATTTCCAACTTTATCATTTTTTTTTTAATACCTTGTTCGCTAATTACGGTGACGTGAGCGAGGAAATTTAACTTACGCGACAATTAATTATGAATAAGGCAAAATCATAGTTATAATTAATATGTTTATAGTTCAAAATTAAATTACCTCGTCGATAAACCTCCTAATTAATACGTATATATCGTGCTCGAACATTCATCCCTAATTCGATTGTTTATATTTTCATACACACTATATAAGTATGTACACATATATACATTACAAGTTATAAATATAAATATATATATATATAATTCTGCTACAAGGAATTTGAACGAAAATCTAACTTGCAGCACAGTATAAAACTCCATCAACATTTATAAATAACGACTGTTAATTTTTACTTCACTTATTATAATTAGTAT